>CM046389.1:52715000-52727500 GCA_025413875.1 Rhododendron molle
TAGGGTTTGAGTTTAGGAGTTTAGGGTTTAGGGTTTAGGAGTTAGGGGTTTAGGGTTTAAGGTTTTAGGGTTTTAGGGTTTAGGAGTTTAGGGTTTACAAGGTTTTAGGGTTTAGGAGTTTAGGGTTTAGGCACTTGTAATTTAGGAGTTTAGGGTTTAGGGTTTAGGAGTTAGGTAATTTAGGAGTTTAGGGTTTAGGAGTTTAGGGTTTAGGGTTTAGGAGTTTAGGGTTTAGGGTTTTTAGGGTTTAGGAGTTGTGTTTTATGGGTTTGTTAGGAGTTTAGGGTTTGAGGGTTTAGGGATTTAGGAGTTTAGGGTTTAGGCAATTTAGGAGTTTAGGGTTTAGGTTTAGGGTTTAGGGTTTAGGAGTTAGGGTTTAGGGTTTAGGCGCTTGTAATTTAGGAGTTTAGGGTTTAGGGTTTAAGGTTTAGGGTTTTAGGGTTTAGGGTTTAGGGTTTAGGAGTTTTAGGGTTTAGGGTTTAGGAGTTAGAGTTTAGGGTTTAGGGTTTAGGAGTTTAGGGTTTAGGGATTTAGGAGTTTAGGGTTTAGGGTTTAGGGTTTAGGGATTTGGAATTTAGGAGTTTAGGGTTTAGGCAATTTAGGAGTTTAGGGTTTAGGAGTTTAGGGTTTAGGGTTTAGGGTTTAGGGTTTAGGAGTTAGGAGTTTAGGGTTTTAGGGTTTAGGAGTTTAGGGTCTTGTAATTTAGGAGTTTAGGGTTTAGGAGTTTAGGGTTTAGGGGTTTTACTTTGCCTGTTACTTCCAGAAGTTTAGGGTTTAGGCACTTGTAATTTAGGAGTTTAGGGTTTAGGGTTTTGTAATTTAGGAGTTTAGGGTTTAGGAGTTTAGGGTTTTAGGAGTTTAGGATTTAGGGATTTAGGGGTTTTAGGGTTTAGGAGTTTAGGAGGTTAGGGTTAGGGATTTAGGGTGAGGATGATTGGTTCGTTAGCTGTGGTGGTTGCTGTCAGGTAGTGATCGTTGGCGGTTGGGCCGCGAGGGTAAGATTTGTAGATGTTTAGGGTTTAGTTTAGGGTTTTTTTTGGGGCTATATTTGTTTAGGGTTTAGTTTCAGGAGTTTTAGGGTTTTTAGGGTTTTAGGGTTTAGGGTTTAAGATTTAGGAGTTTAGAATCCCTAGGAGTTTAGGGTTTTAGGGTTTAGGGTTTAGGGAGGTTTAGGAGTTTTAGGGTTTAGGGTTTAGGGTACCCTAGGAGTTTAGGGTTTTAGGGTTTAAGTTTTAGGAGTTTAGGATTTAGGGTTTAGGCGCTTGTAATTTAGGAGTTTAGGGTTTAGGGTTTAATTTAGGAGTTTAGGGTTTAGGAGTTTAGGAGTTTAGGGTTTAGAGTTTAGGGTTTAGAGTAATTTAGGAGTTTAGGGTTTAGGGTTTAGGAGTTTAGGGTTTGAGTTTAGGAGTTTAGGAGTTTAGGAGTTTAGGGTTTTAGGAGTTTAGGAGTTTAGAGTTTAGGGTTTAGGAGTTTAGGGTTTTAGGGTTTAGGGTTTAGGAGTTAGGGTTTGTAATTTAGGAGTTTAGGGTTTAGGGTTTAGGAGTTTAGGAGTTTAGGAGTTTAAGGTTTTAGAGAGTTTAGGTTGGGTTTAGGAGTTTAGAAGGGTTTTAAGAGTTTAGGAGTTTAGGGTTCTAAGGGTTTAAGGTTTAGGGTTTAGGAGTTTTTAGGAGTTTAGGCGCTTGTAATTTAGGAGTTTAGGGTTTAGGATTTAGGGTTTAGGAGTTTAGGGTTTAGGGTTTAGAGTTTAGGGTTTTAGGAGTTTAGGGTTTTAGGGTTTAGGGAATTTAGGAGTTTAGGGTTTAGGGTAATTTAGGAGTTTAGGGTTTAGGGTTTAGGGTTTAGGGTTTTTAGGTAATTTAGGAGTTTAGGGTTTAGGAGTTTAGAGTTTAGGAGTTTAGGAGTTTAGGGTTTGGGGTTTAGGAGTTTAGGGTTTTAGGGTTTAGGAGTTTAGGAGTTTAGGAGTTTTAGGAGGTTTAGGGTTTAGGCGCTTGTAATTTAGGAGTTTAGGGTTTAGGGATTTAGGAGTTTAGGGTTTAGGGTTTAGGAGTTTAGGGTTTAGGGTTAGGAAGTTGAGAGTTTTAGGGTTTAGGGTTTAGGGTTTTAGGGTTTAGTAATTTAGGAGTTTAGGGTTTAGGAGTTTAGGGTTTAGGGTTTAGGGTTTAAGGAGTTTAGGGTTTAGGGTTTAGGAGTTTAGGGTTTAGGAGTTTAGGAGTTTAAGGAGTTTAGGGTTTCTAGGGGTTTGAGGAGTTTTAGGAGTTTTTAGGAGTTTGAGTTTTAGGGTTTAGTTAGAGTTTAGGAGTTTTAGGAGTTTAGGGTTTAGGAGTTTAGGGTTTAGGAGTTTAGAGGAGGCTTGTAATTTAGGAGTTTAGGGTTTAGGGTTTGAGGAGTTTAGGGTTTAGGGTTTAGGAGTTTTAGGAGTTTAGGGTTTAGGGTTTAGGGTTTAGGGGTTTTAGGGTTTAGGGTTTAGGGTTTTAGGGGTTTAGGGTTTAGGGGGTTTAGGGTTTATGGGTTTAGGGTTTAGGGTTTAGGGTTGAGTTTTTAGGATGCTTAAGTTTGGGTTTTAGGGTTTAGGGTTTAGGAGTTTAGGGTTTAGGAGTTTAGGGTTTTAGGGTTTTAGGAGGTTTTAGGGTTTAGGGTTTAAAGTTAGGAGTTTAGGAGGTTTAGGGTTTAGGAGTTGGGGTTTAGGGTTTAGGGTTTAGGAGTTAGGGTTTAGGGGTTTGGGGTTAGGGTTTAGGGTTTAGGGTTTAGGGTTTAGGGTTTAGGAGTTTGGGTTTAGGGTTTAGGGTTTAGGGTTTTAGGGTTTAGGGTTTAGGAGTTAGGAGTAATTTAGGAGTTTAGGGTTTAGGGTTTAGGGTTTAGGAGTTTAGGGTTTAGGGTTTTAGGAGTTTAGGGTTTAGGGTTTAGGAGTTTAGGGTTTAGGATTTAGGGTTTAGGGTTAGGTTTAGGGTTTAGGGTTTTAGGGTTTAGGAGTTTTAGGGTTGTAATTTAGGAGTTTAGGGTTTAGGGTTTAGGGTTTAGGGTTTTAGGGTTTAGGGTTTAGGGTTAGGGTTAGGAGTTGGTTTGGTTTTAGGCGCTTGTAATTTAGGAGTTTAGGGTTTAGGAGTTTAGGGTTTAGGGAGTTTAGGGTTTAGAGTTAGTTTAGAGTTTTAGTTAGTTTTAGGTTAGATTTAGGGTTTAGGAGTTTGAGGGTTTAGGGTTTAGGGTTTAGGGTTTTTAGGGTTGGGGAGTTTAGGAGTTTTAGGGTTTAGGGTTTTAGGGAATTGGATTGTAATTTAGGAGTTTAGGGTTTAGGTTCTGAGTTGAGTTTAGGAGTTTAGGAGTTTAGGAGTTTTAGGAGTTTAGGAGTTTAGGGTTTAAATGTTATTGTTTTTCCATTCTCCGGGAGGGTTTCGGGGCGGGTGAAGGCTGGGGAGTTTAGGAGTTTTAGGGTTTAGGGTTTAGGGTTTAGGAGTTTAGGAGTTTAGGAGTTTAGGAGTTTAGGAGTTTAGGGTTGGAGATTTAGGAGTTTTAGGGTTTAGGAGTTTAGGAGTTTAGGAGTTTAGGAGTTTAGGGTTTAGGCAATTTAGGAGTTTAGGGTTTAGGGTTTAGGAGTTTTTAGGGTTTAGGGTTTTAGGGTTTAGGAGTTTAGGGTTTAGGGTAATTTAGGAGTTTAGGGTTTAGGGTTTAGCGTTTAAAGGGTTTAGGGTTTAGGGTTTAGGAGTTTAGGAGTTTAGGGTTTAGGGTTTAGGAGTTAGGTAATTTAGGAGTTTAGGGTTTAGGGTTTAGGGGTTTAGGGTTTAGGGTTTAGGAGTTTAGGGTTTAAGGGTTTAGGGATTTAGGAGTTTAGGGTTTAGGAGTTTTAGGGTTAGGGTTTAGGGTTTAGGGTTTAGGAGTTAGGGTTTAGGGTTTAGGTTTGGGTTTAGGAGTTTTAGGGTTGAGGGTTTAGGGTTTAGGGTTTTAGGAGTTTGCAGGCGCTTGTAATTTAGGAGTTTAGGGTTTAGGAGTTTAGGGTTTAGGGTTTAGGGTTTTAGAGGGGAAGAGGTTTTGGGTTGGCTTGTAATTTAGGAGTTTAGGGTTTAGGGTTTAGGAGTTAGGTTTTAATTTAGGAGTTTAGGGTTTAGGGTTTAAGGTTGAGTTTAGGAGGTTTAGGAGAATATGAGTTGAGTTTAGGGTTTTTAGGGTTTAGGGTTTAGGGTTTAGGGTTTAGGAGTTTTAGGGTTTAGGGGTTTAGGGTTTTAGGGTTTAAATTTGAGTTTAGGAGTTTTAGGTTGAGTTTAGGGTTTTTAAGGTTTAAGGAGTTTCCAGGAGTTTAGGGTTTAGGAGGTTTAGGAGTTTTAGGAGTTTAGGGTTTAGGGTTTAGGGTTTAGGAGTTTAGGGTTTAGGGTTTAGGAGTTTAGGAGTTTTAGGGTTTAGGGGTTTAGGAGTTTGTTAGGAGTTTAGGCGGGTGAAGGCTGGGGAGTTTAGGAGTTTTAGGGTTTAGGGTTTTGCAGGAGTTTAGGTTAAGTTTAGGGTTTAGGCGCTTGTAATTTAGGAGTTTAGGGTTTAGGAGGTTTAGGAGCTTGTAATTTAGGAGTTTAGGGTTTAGGAGTTTAGGGTTTTAGGGTTTAGGGTTTTAATTTAGGAGTTTAGGGTTTAGGAGTTTCAGGAGTTTAGGCGCTTGTAATTTAGGAGTTTAGGGTTTAGGAGTTTAGGGTTTAGGGTTTAGAGTTTAGGGTTTAGAGTTTAGGAGTTTTAGGGTTTAGGGTTTGGGTTTAGGGTTTTAGGAGGGTTTAGGGTTTAGGAGTTAGGGTTTAGGGTTTGGTTTAGGGGTTTTTCGAGTTTTTAGGGTTTAGGGTTTAGGAGTTAGTGTAATTTAGGAGTTTAGGGTTTAGGGTTTCGGGCAGGGTTTTAACTCTGGGCTGGGGAGTTTAGGAGTTTTAGGGTTAGGATCGGGGCACAGGGTTTAGATTTTAGGGGTTAGGAGTTTAGGGTTTAGGGGTTTAGGGTTTAGGGTTTAGGAGTTAGGGTTTAGGGCTTGTAATTTAGGAGTTTAGGGTTTAGGGATTTAGGAGTTTAGGGTTTAGGGTTTAGGGTTTAAGTTTTAGGGTTTAGGGTTTAGGAGTTTTTAGGGTTTAGGAGTTTAGGGTTAGGGTTTAGGAGTTTAGGAGTTTAGGGTTTAGGAGTTTAGGGTTTAGGAGTTTAGGAGCTTGTAATTTAGGAGTTTAGGGTTTAGGCACTTTTGTAATTTAGGAGTTTAGGGTTTAGGGATTTAGGAGTTTAGGGTTTAGGGTTAGGGTTAGGGTTTAGGAGTCCTTGGCTCATATAATATGAAGAGAGAGTATGAGTTTAGGGTTTTAGGGTTGGAGTTTAGGGTTTAGGGTTTAGGGTTTAAGGGTTTTAGGGTTTAGGTAATTTAGGAGTTTAGGGTTTAGGGTTTAGGAGTTTAGGAGTTTAGGGTTTAGGGTTTTTTTTTAGGGTTTAGGGTTTAGGAGTTTTAGGAGTTAGGAGTTTAGGAGTTTAGGGATAATTTGAGAAATCAAAATTTGCAGTTTAGGGTTTAGGGTTTAGGAGTTTAGGAGTTTAGGGTTTAGGGTTTAGGGTTCCAAGGGTTTAGGGTTTAGGGTTTAAAGGGGATTGGAGTTTAGGGGTTTAGGGTTTTTAGGGTTTAGGAGTTTAGGGTTTAGGGTTTAGGGTTTAGGAGTTTAGGGTTTAGGAGTTTAGGAGTTTAGGAGTTTAGGAGTTTAGGGTTTAGGCGCTTGTAATTTAGGAGTTTAGGGTTTAGGGGTTTAGGGTTTGGGGTTTAGGGTTTAGGGTTTAGGAGTTAGGTAATTTAGGAGTTTAGGGTTTAGGGTTTAGGAGTTTAGGAGTTTAGGAGTTTTAGGAGTTTAGGAGTTTAGGGTTTTAGGAGTTTAGGAGTTTTAGGAGTTTAGGAGGTTTAGGGTTTAGGGGTTTAGGGGTTTAGGGTTTGGGTACCCTAGGAGTTTAGGGTTTTAGGGTACCAATTTAGGAGTTTAGGGTTTAGGGTTTAGGGTTTAGGGTTTAGGGTTTAGGGTTTAGGGTTTAGGGTTTAGGAGTTTAGGGTTTAGGGTTTGGGGAGTTTAGGAGTTTTAGGGTTAGGTAATTTAGGAGTTTAGGGTTTAGGGTTTAGTAATTTAGGAGTTTAGGGTTTAGGGTTTTGGGCTGGGGAGTTTAGGAGTTTTAGGGTTAGGATCGGGGCACATCTAAACCTTAGGGTTTAGGCGCTTGTAATTTAGGAGTTTAGGGTTTAGGGTTTAGGGTTTAGGGTTTAGGAGTTTAGGAGTTTAGGAGTTTAGGAGTTTAGTTGGATTTAGGGTTCAGTTTAGGATTGAGTTTAGGGTTTAGGAGTTTAGGGTTTAGGTTGACTACTTGATTTTGGGCGCTTGTAATTTAGGAGTTTAGGGTTTAGGGTTTAGGGTTTGGAGTTTAGGGTTTAGGGTTTAGTTTTCTGAGTTTAGGAGATCCAGGGGGACTGAGGTTTAGGGTTTAGGGTTAAGTTTAGGGTTTAGGAGTTTAGGTTTGAGTTTAGGAGTTTAGGGTTTAGGGTTTAGGCACTTGTAATTTAGGAGTTTAGGGTTTAGGGTTAAGGTTATAGGGTTTAGGGGGGAGAGATGAGAGTTTTAGGGTTTAGGGTTTAGGGTTTGAGAGTTTAGGAGTTTAGGAGTTTAGGAGTTTAGGAGTTTAGGGTTTCCAGGAGTTTGAGGTTTAGGATTCTGAGTTTTTAGGGTTTAGGGTTTAGGGTTTAGGGAGTTTAGGAGTTTTAGGATTGGTAATTTAGGAGTTTAGGGTTTAGGGCCTAGGAGTTTAGGGTTTTAGGGATTTAGGGTTTAGGAGTTTAGGAGTTTAGGGTTTTAGTTAAGTTTAGGGTTTAGGGTTTAGGGTTTAGTTGTTAGGGTTTAGGGCGCTTGTAATTTAGGAGTTTAGGGTTTAGGGTTTAGTTTAGAGTTTAAGGAGCTTGTAATTTAGGAGTTTAGGGTTTAGGGTTTTTTAGTTTTAAGGGTTTAGGGTTTAGGAGTTAGTTTATGATTTAGGGTTTAGGGTTTAGGAGTTTAGGAGTTTAGGGTTTAGGGTTTTGTAATTTAGGAGTTTAGGGTTTAGGCAATTTAGGAGTTTAGGGTTTAGGAGTTTAGGGTTTTAGGGTTTAGGAGTTTAGGGTTTAGGAGGTTTAGGGTTTTACAGGGTTTTAGGTTTAGGGTTTAGGGTTTAGGCACTTGTAATTTAGGAGTTTAGGGTTTAGGAGTTTAGGAGTTTTAAGGAGTTTTAGGGTTTAGGGTTTAGGCGCTTGTAATTTAGGAGTTTAGGGTTTAGGAGTTTAGGAGTTTAGGGGTGAAGGCTGGGGAGTTTAGGAGTTTTAGGGTTAGGATCGGAGAGAGTATGAGTTTAGGGTTTTTAGGGTTTAGGGTTTTAGGAGTTTAGGAGCTTGTAATTTAGGAGTTTAGGGTTTAGGGTTTAGGAGTTTAGGAGTTTAGGAGTTTAGACATCCAGGGGGACTGAGGTTTAGGGTTTAGGGTTTAGGGTTTTAGGAGTTTAGTTGACTTGTAATTTAGGAGTTTAGGGTTTAGGGTTTTAGGAGTTTTAGGGTTTAGGGTTTAGGGTTTAGGAGTTTAGGAGTTTTAGGGTTAGAGAGTTTTAGGGTTTAGGGTTTAGGAGTTTAGGGTTTAGGAGTTTAGGACTTGTAATTTAGGAGTTTAGGGTTTAGGGTTTAGGGTTTAGGAGTTAGATTTGGTTTAGGGTTAGGGTTTGAGGGTTTAGGGTTTAGGGTTTAGGAGTTTAGGAGTTTTAGGGTTTAGGGTTTAGGGTTTAGGAGTTAGGGTTTTAGGGTTTAGGGTTAGGGTTTTAGGGTTTAGGGTTTAGGGTTTGAGAGGGTTTAGGGTTTTAGGGTTTAGGAGTTTAGGGTTTAGGAGTTTAGGGTTTTAGGCGCTTGTAATTTAGGAGTTTAGGGTTTAGGGTTTTAGGAGTTTAGGGTTTAGGGTTGAGTTAGGGTTTAGAGAGTTTTAGAATTTAGGAGTTTAGGGTTTAGGAGTTTAGGGTTTAGGAGTTTAGGAGCTTGTAATTTAGGAGTTTAGGGTTTAGGAGTTTAGGAGTTTAAGGAGTTTTTAGGGTTTAGGCGCTTGTAATTTAGGAGTTTAGGGTTTAGGGTTTAATTTAGGAGTTTAGGGTTTAGGGGTTTAGGAGTTAGGGTTTAGGAGTTTAGGGTTTAGAGTTTAGGTTTTAGGGTTTAGGAGTTTTAGGGTTTAGGGGTTTAGGGGTAATTTAGGAGTTTAGGGTTTAGGAGTTTAGGGTTTTAGGGTTTAGGAGTTTAGGGTTTAGGAGTTTAGGAGCTTGTAATTTAGGAGTTTAGGGTTTAGGAGTTTAGGGGTTAGGGTTTAGGGTTTAGGGTTTAGGAGTTTAGGAGTTTAGGGTTTTAGGGTTTAGGGTTTAGGGTTTAGGAGTTTAGGGTTGAGGTTTAGGGTTTTAGGAGTTTTAGGGTTTTAGAGGTTTTAGGGGTTTAGGGTTTAGTATTTAGGGTTTAGGGTTTAGGCGTTTAGGGTTCAGGGGTTTAGGGTTTGGGGTTTAGGAGTTTAGGGTTTAGGGTTTGAGTTTAGGGTTTAAGGGTTTAGGGTTTTAGGAGTTTAGGAGTTTAGGCGCTTGTAATTTAGGAGTTTAGGGTTTAGGCAATTTAGGAGTTTAGGGTTTAGGAGTTTAGGGTTTAGGGTTTAGGAGTTTAGGGTTTAGGGTTCAATTTGAGTTCAGGTGTTTAGGCGCTTGTAATTTAGGAGTTTAGGGTTTAGGAGTTTAGGAGTTTAGAGGTTTAGGAGTTTAGGAGGTTAGCTCGATTCGTTCACAACAAACCAAGTTTGAGTTTAAGTTTTAGGGTTTAGGGTTTAGGAGTTTAGGAGTTGAGTTTAGGGTTTAGGAGTTTGAGTTTAGGGTTTAGGAGTTGGACTTAGGGTTTAGGAGTTTAGGAGTTTAGGAGTTTAGGGTTTAGGGTTTAAGATATAAAGAGAGCTTGTAATTTAGGAGTTTAGGGTTTAGGGTTTAGGAGTTAGGTAATTTAGGAGTTTAGGGTTTAGGGTTTAGGGTTTAGGAGTTTTAGGGTTTAGGGTTTTAGGGTTTAGAGGAGTTTAGGGTTTAGGGTTTGGGAGTTCGGGGTTTTGGGGTTTGGGGTTTAGGAGTTTAGGAGTTTCAGGTTGAGTTTAGGGTTTAGGGTTTTAGGGTTTGGGTTTTGTAATTTAGGAGTTTAGGGTTTAGGGTTTACAGGAGTTTAGGGCTTGTAATTTAGGAGTTTAGGGTTTAGGAGTTTAGGGTTTAGGGTTTAGGGTTTAGGAGTTAGGGTTTGTAATTTAGGAGTTTAGGGTTTAGGCAATTTAGGAGTTTAGGGTTTAGGAGTTTAGGGTTTAGGGTTCTAGGAGTTTAGGGTTTTAGGGTTTAGGGTTTAGGAGTTTAGGGTTTTAGGGTTTAGGGGGTTGAGGGTTTAGGGTTAGGGTTAGGGTTTAGGAGTTTAGGGTTTAGGAGTTTAGGGTTTAGGGCTAGGGTTTTAGGGTTTTAGGGTTTAGGGTTTGGGTTTAATTTAGGAGTTTAGGGTTTAGGGCCTAGGAGTTTAGGGTTTTAGGGTTTAGGAGTTTAGGGTTTAGGGTTTAGGGTTTAGGAGTTAGGGTTTAAGGGTACCCTAGGAGTTTAGGGTTTTAGGGTTTTAGGATACCCTAGGGCTTGTAATTTAGGAGTTTAGGGTTTAGGAGTTTAGGGTTTAGGGCCTAGGAGTTTAGGGTTTTAGGGTTTAGGGTTTTAGGAGTTTAGGGTTTAGGGTTTAGGAGTTTTAGGGTTTTAGGGTTTAAGGGTTTGGGGATTTAGGAGTTTAGGGTTTAGGAGTTTAGGGTTTAGGAGTTTAGGAGCTTGTAATTTAGGAGTTTAGGGTTTAGGAGTTTAGGGTTTAGGGTTTTAGGGTTTAGGGTTTAGGGTTTAGGGTTTAGGAGTTATGAAGGTTAGGGTTTAGGGTTTAGGGTTTTAGGAGTTTAGGGTTTGGGAGTTGGCTTGTAATTTAGGAGTTTAGGGTTTAGGAGTTTAGGGTTTAGGGTTTTAGGGTTTAGGAGTTTAGGGCTTGTAATTTAGGAGTTTAGGGTTTAGGGTTTTTGTAATTTAGGAGTTTAGGGTTTAGGGGTTTAGGGTTTTAGGTTTAGGGATTTAGGAGTTTAGGGTTTAGGCAATTTAGGAGTTTAGGGTTTAGGGTTTAGGGTTTAGGGTTTAGGAGTTAGGGTTTAGGGTTTGGCTTGTAATTTAGGAGTTTAGGGTTTAGGGTTTAGGGTTTAGGGTTTAGGGTTTAGGGGTTTAGGGTTTAGGAGTTTAGGGTTTAGGGTTGGGTTAGGGTTTTGTAATTTAGGAGTTTAGGGTTTAGGGTTTAGGGTTTAGGAGTTTAGGGTTTTAGGGTTTAGGGTTTAGGGTTTAGAGGTTTCAGGAGTTTAGGAGGTTTCAAGGTTTGGGAGTTTAGGAGTTTAGGAGTTTAGGAGTTTAGGAGTTTAAGGTTTAGGGTTTAGGGTTTTAGTAATTTAGGAGTTTAGGGTTTAGGGGTTTAGGGTTTGGAGTTTAGGGTTTAGGGTTTAGGGTTTAGGGTTTAGGGTTTAGGGTTTAGGAGTTTAGGGTTTAGGAGTTTAGGGTTTAGGGTTTAGGGTTTTAGGGTTTTAGGGTTTAGGGTTTAGGAGTTTAGGGTTTAGGGTTTAGGGTTTAGGAGTTTAGGGTTTAGGGTTTTAGGAGTTTAGGGTTTAGGAGTTTAGGGTTTAGGAGTTTAGGAGTTTAGGAGTTTAGGATTTAGGAGTTTAGGGTTTAGGCACTTGTAATTTAGGAGTTTAGGGTTTAGGGTTTAGGAGTTTAGGAGTTTAGGGTTTAGGAGTTTAGGGTTTAGGAGTTTAGGGTTTTAGGGTTTAGGGTTTAGGGTTTTAGGGGATTTAGGAGTTTAGGGTTTAGGGTTTAGGAGTTTAGGGTTTAGGGTTTAGGGTTTCAGGAGTTTAGGGTTTAGGGTTTGGAGTTTAGGGTTTAGGGTTTTAGGGTTTAGGTTGAGTTTAGGAAGGCTGGGGAGTTTAGGAGTTTTAGGGTTTAGGGTTTAGGAGTTTAGGAGTTTAGGGTTTAGGCAATTTAGGAGTTTAGGGTTTAGGAGTTTAGGGGCTGGGGAGTTTAGGAGTTTTAGGGTTTAGGGTTTGAGGAGTTTAGGGTTTAGGGTTTAGGGTTTAGGAGTTTAGGGTTTAGGGTTTAGGGTTTCAGGGTTTAGGAGTTTTAGGAGGTTTAGGGTTTAGGAGTTTAGGGTTGTGAGGGTTTAGGGTTTAGGAGTTTAGGAGTTTAGGGTTTAGGGTTTAGGGTTTAGGAGTTTAGGGTTTAGGGTTTAGGAGTTTAGGGTTTAGGGTTTAGGGTTTAGGAGTTAGGGTTTAGGGTTGAGGAGGAGAGAGTAAGAGTTGAGTTTAGGGTTTTTAGGGTTATTTAGGAGTTTAGGGTTTAGGGTTTAGGGTTTAGGAGTTTAGGGTTTAGGAGTTTAGGGGCTTGTAATTTAGGAGTTTAGGGTTTAGGGATTTTAGGAGTTTAGGGTTTAAGTTGAGTTTAGGAGTTTAGGAGGTTTTGGGTTTTAGGGTTTTAGGGTTTAAGGTTTAGGGTAATTTAGGAGTTTAGGGTTTAGGCAATTTAGGAGTTTAGGGTTTAGGGTTTAGGGTTTAGGGTTTTTAGGGGTTAGGGTAATTTAGGAGTTTAGGGTTTAGGGTTTAGGGTTTAGGAGTTAGGGTTAATTTAGGAGTTTAGGGTTTAGGAGTTTAGGGTTTAGGGTTTAGGAGTTAGGGTTTAGGCGCTTGTAATTTAGGAGTTTAGGGTTTAGGAGTTTAGGGTTTAGGGGTTTAGGGTTTAGGGTTTAGGGTTTAGGGATTTTAGGGTTTAGGGTTTGCAGGGTTTAGGGTTTAGGGGTTTAGGGTTTTAGGGTTTAGGAGTTTAGGAGCTTGTAATTTAGGAGTTTAGGGTTTAGGGTTTTTTGTAATTTAGGAGTTTAGGGTTTAGGGTTTAGGGTTTAGGAGTTTAGGGTTTAGGGTTTAGGAGTTTAGGAGTTTTAGGGTTTAGGGTTTAGGAGTTTAGGGTTTAGGGTTTAGGAGTTTAGGGTTTAGGCAATTTAGGAGTTTAGGGTTTAGGGTTTAGGAGTTTAGGGTTTAGGAGTTGGGTTAAGTTTAGGGGTTTAGGCGCTTGTAATTTAGGAGTTTAGGGTTTAGGGTTTAGGAGTTAGGGTTTAGGGGCGCTTGTAATTTAGGAGTTTAGGGTTTAGGAGTTTAGGGTTTAGGGTTTAGTTTGTAGGGCTGGGGAGTTTAGGAGTTTTAGGGTTTAGGGTTAGGAGTTTAGGTAATTTAGGAGTTTAGGGTTTAGGGTTTAGGGTTTAGGAGTTAGGGTTTAGGGTTTAGGCGCTTGTAATTTAGGAGTTTAGGGTTTAGGGTTTTAGGGAATTTAGGAGTTTAGGGTTTAGGGTTTAGGGTTTAGGAGTTAGGAATTTAGGAGTTTAGGGTTTAGGGTTTAGGAGTTAGGTAATT
>CM046389.1:52730000-52736166 GCA_025413875.1 Rhododendron molle
GAGTTTAGGAGTTTAGGGTTTATGGTTTAGAGTTTAGGGTTTAGGGTTTAGGGTTTAGGAGTTTTAGGGTTTAGGGTTTAGGAGTTTAGGGTTTAGGAGTTTAGGGATTTAGGGTTTAGAGGTTTTAGGGTTTAGGGTTTAGGGTTTAGGTTGGGGTTTTGTAATTTAGGAGTTTAGGGTTTAGGGTTTAGGGTTTAGGGTTTTAGGGTTTTGTAATTTAGGAGTTTAGGGTTTAGGCAATTTAGGAGTTTAGGGTTTAGGGTTTAGGGTTTAGGGTTTAGGGTTTAGGGGTTTAGGAGTTTAGGGTTTAGGGATTTAGGAGTTTAGGGTTTAGGGTTTAGGAGTTAAGGGTTTAGGGTTTAGGGTTTAGGAGTTTAGGGTTTAGGAGTTTAGGGTTTAGGAGTTTAGGGTTTAGGGGTTTAGGGTTTAGGAGTTTAGGGTTTAGGCAATTTAGGAGTTTAGGGTTTAGGGTTTTTAGGGTTTAGGGTTGGGAGTTTAGGGTTTAGGGTTAAGGTTTAGGAGTTTAGGGTTTAGGGTTTAGGAGTTTAGGGTTTAGGGTTTAGGGTTTAGGAGTTTTAGGGTTTTAGGGTTTAGGAGTTTAGGGTTTAGGAGTTTAGGGTTTAGGGTTTAGGAGTTAGGGTTTGTAATTTAGGAGTTTAGGGTTTAGGAGTTTAGGGTTTAGGTTTTAGGAGTTTAGGGTTTAGGGTTTAGGGTTTAGGAGTTAGGGTTTAGCGCTTGTAATTTAGGAGTTTAGGGTTTAGGGTTTAGGAGTTTAGGGTTTAGGGTTTTAGGATTTAGGGTTTAGGGTTTAGGGTTTAGGGTTTAGGGTTTAGGAGTTTAGGAGTTTTAGGAGTTTAGGAGTTTAGGAGTTTAGGAGTTTAGAGTTTAAAGTTTAGTTTTAGGTTTGCAGGAGTTTAGGGTTTAGGGTTTAGGAGTTTAGGAGTTTTAGGGTTTAGGAGTTTAGGGTTTAGGAGTTTTAGGGTTTAGGGTTTAGGAGTTTAGGGTTTTAAAGGTTAAGTTTAGAGTTTAGGAGTTTAGGGTTTTAGGTTGAGTTTAGGAGTTTAGGAGTTTAGGAGTTTAGGGTTTAGGGTTTAGGGTTTAGGGTTTAAGGGTTTAGGGTTTAGGATTGAATTTAGGAGTTTAGGGTTTAGGGTTTTAGGGTTTAGGGTTTTAGGGTTTAGGGTTAAGGTTTAGGGTTTAGGAGTTTTAGGAGTTTAAGGTTTAGGGTTGCAGGAGTTTAGGGTTTAGGAGTTTAGGAGTTTAGGAGTTTAGGAGTTTAAGTTTAAGTTTAGGGTTTAGGGTTTAGGGATTTAGGAGTTTAGGGTTTAGGAGTTTAGGAGTTTTAAGGTTTAGGGTTTAGGGTTTAGGAGTTTAGGGTTTAGGTTTAGTTTAGGAGTTTTAGGCACTTGTAATTTAGGAGTTTAGGGTTTAGGGTTGAGTTTTTAGGCGCTTGTAATTTAGGAGTTTAGGGTTTAGGGTTTAGGAGTTAGGGTTTAGGGTTTAGGGTTTAAGTTTTAGGGTTTAGGGTTTAGGGAGAGATGAGAGTTTTAGGGTTTAGGGTTTAGGAGTTTAGGGTTTAGGGTTTTGTAATTTAGGAGTTTAGGGTTTAGGGTTTAGGGTTTAGAGTTTAGAGTTTAGGGTTTTAGGGTTTAGGAGTTTAGGAGTTTAGTTTGAGTTTAGGAGTTTAGGGTTGGTTAGGGTTTAGGGTTTAGGGATTTGGGTTTAGGGTTTAGGGTTTAGTGTTTAGAGTTTAGGGTTTAGGGTTTAGGAGTTTAGGGTTTAGGAGATTTTAGGGTTTAGGGTTTAGGGTTTAGGAGTTAGGTAATTTAGGAGTTTAGGGTTTAGGAGTTTAGGGTTTAGGGTTTAGGTACCCTAGGAGTTTAGGGTTTTAGGGTTTAGGGTTGAGGATTTAATTTAGGAGTTTAGGGTTTAGGGTTTAGAGTTTAGGAGTTTAGGGTTTAGGAGTTTAGGGTTTAGGAGTTTAGGAGGTTTAGGCGCTTGTAATTTAGGAGTTTAGGGTTTAGGGTTTGAGTTTAGGAGTTTAGGGTTTAGGAGTTTAGGGTTTAGGGTTTAGGGTTTAGGGTTTAGGGTTTAGGGTTTGGGTTTAGGGTTTAGGGGTTGTAATTTAGGAGTTTAGGGTTTAGGGTTTCAAGGGCGGTTTAGGCGCTTGTAATTTAGGAGTTTAGGGTTTAGGAGTTTAGGAGTTTAGGAGTTAGGTTTAGGGTTTAGGCGCTTGTAATTTAGGAGTTTAGGGTTTAGGGTTTAGGGTTTAGGGTTTAGGGTTTAGGGTTTTAGGGTTTAGGAGTTTAGGGTTTAGGGTTTAGGGTTTAGGGTTTAGGAGTTAGGGTTTAGGGTTTAGGAGTTGGCTTGTAATTTAGGAGTTTAGGGTTTAGGAGTTTAGGAGTTTAGGAGTTTAAGTTGAGTTTAGGAGTTTAGGAGTTTAGGAGTTTAGGAGTTTTAGGTTTAGGGTTTAGGGGATTTAGGAGTTTAGGGTTTAGGGATTTAGGAGTTTAGGGTTTAGGGTTTTGAGATTTGAGTTTTAGGGTTTTAGGAGTTTAGGGTTTAGGGTTTAGGGTTTAGGGTTTAGGAGTTTAAGGTTTAGGGGTTTAGGGTTTAGGATTTTTAATTTAGGAGTTTAGGGTTTAGGGATTTAGGAGTTTAGGGTTTAGGAGTTTTAGGACTTGTAATTTAGGAGTTTAGGGTTTAGGGTTTAGGGTTTAGGTTTTAGTTTAGGGTGAAAAAATTTTAGGGTTTAGGGTTTAGGAGTTTTAGGAGATTTAGGGTTTTAGGATTTGATTTGAGTTTAGTTGAGTTTAGGGTTTAGGAGTTTAGGAGTTTAGTTTGGAGTTTAGGAGTTTAAGTTTTTAGGGTTTAGGGTTTAGGGTTTAGGGTTTAGGAGTTTAGGGTTTTAGGGTTTAGGGTTTAGGTTGAGTTTAGGGTTTAGGGTTTAGGAGTTTAGGAGTTTAGGGTTTAGGGTTTAGGAGTTTAGGAGTTTAGGGTTTAGGAGTTTAGGAGTTTAGGAGTTTGCAGGGTTTAGGGTTTAGGAGTTAGGGTTTAGATTTTAGGGGTTAGGAGTTTAGGGTTTAGGAGTTTAGGAGTTTTAGGAGTTTTTAGGGTTTAGGGTTTAGGGTTTAGGCACTTGTAATTTAGGAGTTTAGGGTTTAGGGTTAAGTTTATAATTTAGGAGTTTAGGGTTTAGGAGTTTAGGGTTTAGGGTTTAGGAGTTTAGGGTTTAGGGTTTAGGAGTTTAGGGTTTAGGCAATTTAGGAGTTTAGGGTTTAGGGTTTAGGAGTTTAGGGTTTAGGAGTTTAGGAGTTTAGGAGTTTAGGGTTTTAGGAGTTGAGTTTAAGGTTTTAAGTTTAGGGTTTTAGTTTTAGGGTTTAGGAGTTTAGGGTTTAGGGTTTTAGGGTTTAGGGTTTAGGAGTTTAGGAGTTTAGGTTTGGAGTTTGGGGTTTAGGGTTTAGGGTTTAGGCGCTTGTAATTTAGGAGTTTAGGGTTTAGGGTTTAGGGTTTAGGAGTTAGGAGGGTTTAGGAGTTTGCAGGGTTTAGGCGCTTGTAATTTAGGAGTTTAGGGTTTAGGGTTTAGGGTTTAATTTAGGGTTTAGGGTTTAGGAGGTTTTAGGAGTTTAGGGATTTAGGGTTTAGGAGTTTAGGAGTTTAGGAGTTTTAGGAGTTTTAGGAGTTTAGGGTTTTAGGGTTTAGGGTTTAGGGTTTAGGAGTTTAGGGTTTAGGGTTTAGGGTTTTAGAGTTTAGGAGTTTAGGGTTTAGGGGTTTGGGGTTTAGGGTTTAGGGTTTAGGAGTTTAGGGTTTAGGTTTAGGAGTTTAGGGTTTAGGGTTAATTTAGGAGTTTAGGGTTTAGGAGTTTAGGGTTTAGGGTTTAGGGTTTTAGGGTTTAGGGTTTAGGGTTTAGGGTTTTTAGGAGTTTAGGGTTTAGGAGTTTAGGGTTTAGGAGTTTGAGGCTTGTAATTTAGGAGTTTAGGGTTTAGGGTTTAGGGTTTTAGGAGTTTAGGAGTTTTTAGGAGTTTAGGAGGTTTAGGAGGTTTAGGAGTTTAGGAGTTTAGGAGTTTTAGGAGTTTAGGAGTTTAGGGGTTTAGGGTTTAGGGTTTAGGGTTTAGGGTTTAGGGTTTAGGAGTTAGGAATTTAGGAGTTTAGGGTTTAGGGTTTAGGGTTTAGGGTTTAGGAGTTTAGGGTTTAGGGTTTAGGGTTTAGGGTTTTAGGGTTTAGGGTTTTAGGGTTTTAAGGTTTAGGGTTTAGGAGTTTTAGGGTTTAGGTTTAGGAGTTTAGGGTTTAGGGTTTAGGAGTTTAGGAGTTTAGGGTTTAGGGTTTAGGAGTTTAGGGTTTAGGGTTTAGGAGTTTAGGGTTTAGGAGTTACAGGGTTTAGGAGTTTAGGAGTTTGATTAGGAGTTTAGGGTTTTAGTTTAGGGTTTAGGAGTTTAGGAGTTTAGGGTTTAGGAGTTTCAGGGTTTAGGAGTTTAGGGTTTAGGGTTTAGGCGCTTGTAATTTAGGAGTTTAGGGTTTAGGAGTTTAGGGTTTAGGGTTTGGGGATTTAGGTAATTTAGGAGTTTAGGGTTTAGGGTTTAGGAGTTTAGGGTTTAGGAGTTTAGGGGTTTAGTTTTTAGGGTTTAGGGTTTAGGGTTTAGGGTTTAGGGTTTAGGGTTTAGGGTTTAGAGTTTAGGTTCTAGGGTTTAGGGTAGGTGTATTCAGCGTTTAAAGGGTTTAGGGTTTAGGAGTTAGTAATTTAGGAGTTTAGGGTTTAGGGGTTTAGGGTTTAAGGGTTTAGGAGTTTAGGGTTTAGGGTTTAGGGTTTAAGGTTTAGGGTTTGGGGGTAATTTAGGAGTTTAGGGTTTAGGGTTTAGTTCTGAGTTTTAGGGTTTAGGGTTTAGGAGTTTAGGGTTTAGGGTTTAGGGTTTAGGGTTTAGGGTTTAGGAGTTTAGGAGTTCAGGGTTTAGGAGTTGGTGGGAGGGAGAGATGAGAGTTTTAGGGTTTAGGGTTTTAAGGGTTTGTAATTTAGGAGTTTAGGGTTTAGGGTTTAGGAGTTTAGGGTTTAGGAGTTTAGGGCTTGTAATTTAGGAGTTTAGGGTTTAGGAGTTTAGGGTTTAGGGTTTAGGAGTTAGGGTTTAAGGGTTTAGAGTTTAGGGTTTAGAGTTTAGGATTTTAGGAGTTTAGGGTTTAGGAGTTTAGGGTTTAGGGTTTTAGGGAATTTAGGAGTTTAGGGTTTAGGGAGTTTAGGGTTTAGGTTGACTACTTGATTTTGTGGATTTCTTCTTGTCAGGGTTTGATTAGGAGTTTTAGGGTTTAGGAGTTTTAGTTGCAGGGTTTAGGGTTTAGGGTTGAGTTTGAGTTTAGGGTTTAGGAGTTTAGGTTTAGGAGTTTAGGGTTAGGAGTTTAGGTTTAGGGTTTAGGGTTTAGGGTTTAGGAGTTAGGGTTTAGGCGCTTGTAATTTAGGAGTTTAGGGTTTAGGAGTTTAGGGTTTAGGCAATTTAGGAGTTTAGGGTTTAGGGTTTAGGGTTTAGGAAGTTTAGGAGTTTTGTAATTTAGGAGTTTAGGGTTTAGGGTTTTAGGGTTTAGGAGTTTAGGGTTTAGGATTTGGAGTTTAGGGTTTAGGATTTAGGGTTTAGGGTTTAGGGTTTGAGGTTTGGGGTTTAGGGTTTGGCTTGTAATTTAGGAGTTTAGGGTTTAGGGTTTGGGGTTTAGGGTTGGGGTTTAGGGTTTAGGGTTTAGGAGTTTAGGAGTTTAGGGTTTAGGGTTTAGGGTTTAGGAGTTATAGAGTTTAGGGGTTTAGGGTTTAGGAGTTTAGGGTTTAGGGTTTAGGAGTTAGGGTTTAGGCGCTTGTAATTTAGGAGTTTAGGGTTTAGGCAATTTAGGAGTTTAGGGTTTAGGGTTTTAGGGAAAAGGTTTAGGGTTTAAGGTTTAGGATTTTTGTAATTTAGGAGTTTAGGGTTTAGGAGTTTAGAGTTTAGGAGTTTAGGGTTTTAGGGGTTTCGGGGCGGGTGAAGGCTGGGGAGTTTAGGAGTTTTAGGGTTAGGAGTTTAGAGTTTAGGGTTTAGAGTTTAGTTGGGTTTAGGAGTTTTAGGAGTTTGAGTTGGGTTAAAGGGTTTAGATTTTAGGGGTTAGGAGTTTAGGGTTTAGGGTTTAGGAGTTTAGGGTTTAGGGTTTAGGAGTTAGG
>CM046390.1:5000-12500 GCA_025413875.1 Rhododendron molle
CTAAATTACAAAACCCCAACTAAACCCTAAACCCTAAACTCCTAAACTCCTAAACCCTAAACTCAAACCCTAAACTCCTAAACTCCTAAACTCCTAAACTCCTTAAACTCCTAAACCCTAAACTCCTAAATTACAAATCCTAACCCTAAAACTCCTAAACTCCCCAGCACCCTAACTCCTAAACCCTAAACCCTAAACTCTAAACCCTAAACCCTAAACCCTAAACTCCTAAACTCCTAAACCCTAAACCCTAAACTCCTAAACCCTAAAACCCTAAACCCTAAACCCTAAACTCCTAAATTCCTAACTCCTAAACCCTAAACCCTAAACCCTAAAACTCTCATCTCTCCCTCCCCTTTAAACTAAACTCCTAAACCCTAAACTCCTAAATTACAAACCCTAAACCCTAAAACCCTAAACTCCTAAACTCCTAAACCTAACCTTTAAACTCCTAAACCCTCAAACTCCTAAACTCCTAAAACTCCTAAACCCTAAACTCCTAAATTACAAGCCCTAAACTAAAACTCCCTAAACCCTAAACCCTAAAACTCCTAAACCCTAAACCCTAAAACCCTAAACCCTAAAACTCCTAAACTCAACCCTAAAACCCTAAACTCTAAACTCCTAAACCCTAAACCCTAAACTCCTAAACCCTAACCTAAACCCTAAACTCCTAAAACCCTAAACCCTAAACTCCTAAACCCTAAACTCCTAAACCCTAAACTCCTAAATTGCCTAAACCCTAAACTCCTAAACCCTAAACTCCTAAACCCTAAACCCTAAACTCCTAAACCCTAAACCCTAAACTCCTAAATTACAAGCGCCTAAACTCTTAAACTCCTAAACCCTAAACCTTAAACCCTAAACCCTAAACCCTAAACCCTAAACCCTAAACCCTAAACCCTAAACCCTAAACTCCTAAACCCTAAACCCTAAACTCCTAACCCTAAACCCAAACCCTAAAACCTTAAACCCTAAACCCTAAACTCCTAAATTACTCCGAACTCCCTAAACCCTAAACCCTAAACCCTAAACTCCTAAACCCTCAAACCCTAAAACCCTAAACCCTAAACCCTAAACTCCTAAACCCTAAACTCCTAAACCCTAAAACCCTAAACCCTAAACTCCTAAATCCTGTAAACCCTAAACCCTAAACTCCTAAACTCCTAAACTCTAAACTCCTAAACTCCTAAACTCAAACCCGAGCAAGTCTGGAAGTAACAGGCAAAGTAAAACCCCTAAACCCTAAACTCCTAAACCCTAAACCCTAAACAAACTCAACCCAGAACCCTAAACCCTAAACCCTAAACTCCTAAACCTCTAAACCCTAAACCCTAAACTCCTAAATTACAAAACCCTAAACTCCAAACCCTAAACCTTAAACCCTAAACCCTAAACCCTAAACTCTAAACCCTAAACTCCTAACTCCTAAACCCTAAACCCTAAACCCTAAACTCCTAAATTACAAGTGCCTAAACCCTAAACCCTAAACTCCTAAACCCCTAAAACTAAACTCCTAAACTCCTAAACCCTAAACTCCTAAACCCTAAACCCTAAACTCCTAAACCCTAAACCCTAAAACCCCTAAACCCTAAACCCTAAACTCCTAAATTACCCTAACTCCTAAACCCTAAACCCTAAACCTTAAACCCTAAAACCTCCCTAAAACCCTAAACTCTAAACCTTAGATGAAAGATAATACACATATGTAAACTCCTAAACTCCTAAATCCCTAAACTCTAAACTCCTAAACCCTAAACCCTAAACTCTAAACATCTTAAACCCTAAACCCTAAACTCCTAAATTACCCGATCCTAACCCTAAAACTCCTAAACTCCCCAGCCTTCACCCGCCCCGAAATCCTAAACTCCTAAACTCAACTAAACCCTAAACCCCTAAACCCTAAACCCTAAACCCTAAACCCTAAACTCCTAAATTACAAGCGCCTAAACTCCTAAACCCTAAATCCCTAAACCCTAAACTCCTAAATTACCTAACTCCTAAACCCTAAACCCTAAAACCCTAAACCCTAAACCCCTAAACCCTAAACCCTAAACTCCTAAATTACAAAACCCTAAACCCTAAACTCCTAAACCCTAATCCCTAAACCCTAAACCCTAAACCCTAAAACTCCTAAACCCTAAACTCCTAAATTACAAGCCCCTAAACCCTAACTCCTAAACCCTAAACCCTAAACTCCTAAACCCTAAACTCCTAAACCCTAAACTCCTAAACCCTAAACCCTAAACTCCTAAAACCCCAAACCCTAAACCCTAAACCCTAAACCCTAAACCCTGAACCCTAAACCCTAAACTCCTAAACCCTAAAACCCTAAACCCTAAACCCTAAACCCTAAACTCCTAAATTACTAACTCCTAAACCCTAAACCCTAAACTCCTAAACCCTAAACCCTAAACCCTAAACTCTAAACTTCCTAAACCCTAAACCCTAAACTCCTAAATCCCTAAACCCAAACCCTAAACCCTAAACTCCTAAATTACAAGCGCCTAAACCCTAAACCCTAAACCCAAACTCCTAAACTCCTAAACCCTAAACCCTAAACTCCTAAACCCTAAAACCCTAAACTCCTAAACCCCAAACTCCTAAACTCCTAAACTCCTAAACTCTAAACTCCTGAAACTCCTAAACCCTAAACCCTAAACCCTAAACTCCAAACCCTAAACCCTAAACTCCTAAATTGCCTAAACCCTAAACTCCTAAATTACAAAACCCTAAACTCTAAAACCCTAAACCCTAAACCCTAACCCTAAACCCTAAACTCCTAAATTAAACCCTAAACCCCTAAACCCTAAACTCCTAAACCCTAAACTCCTAACCCCTAAACCCTAAACCCTAAAACCCTAAACCCTGGATAAACCCTAACTCCTAAACCCTAAACCCTAAACTCCTAAACCCTAAACCCTAAACCCTAAACCCTAAAACTCTCATCTCCTAAACCTCCTAAACCCTAAACTCCTAAATTGCCTAAACCCTAAACTCCTAAACCCTAAACCCTAAACCCTTAAACCTAAAACCCTAAACCCTAAAACCCTAAACCCTAAACCCTAAACTCCTAAACCCTAAACCCTAAACCCTAAACCCTAAACCCTAAACCCTAAAACCTTTACCACCCTAAACCCTAAAACCCTAAACTCCTAAACCCTAAACCCTAAACTCCTAAACCCTAAAACCCTAAACCCTAAACCCTGAAACCCTAAACCCTAAACCCTAATCCTTAAACCCTAAACCCTGAACTCTAACCCTAAACCCTCAAACCCTAAACCCTAAACCCTAAACCTTAAACCCTAAACTCCTAAACCCTAAACCCTAAACCCTAAACCCTAAACTCCTAAACCCTAAACCCTAAACTCCTAAATTACAAGCGCCTAAAGCGACACCAAACTCTAAACCCTAAACCCTAAACCCTGAACCCTAAACCCTAAACCCTAAACTCCTAAACCCTAAACCCTAAACCCCTAAACCCTAAACTCCTAAACCCTCAAACCCTAAACCCTAAACTCCTAAACCCTAAACCCTAAACCCACAACCCCTAACTCCTAAACCCTAAACCCTAAACCCTAAACCTCTCAAACTCTAAACCTAAACCCTAACTCCTAAACCCTAAACCCTAAACCCTAAAACCCTAAACCCTAAACTCTAAACACTAAACCCAAACCCTAAACCCTAAACTCCTAACCCCTAAACCCTAAACCTAAACCCTAAAACCCTTCTAAACCCTAAACCCTAAAACTCCTAAACTCCCCAGCCCCCTAAACCCTCAAACCCTAAACCCCTAAACCCTAAACCCTAAACTAAACCCTAAACCCTAAACTCCTAAATTACCTAACTCCTAAACCCTAAACCCTAAACTCTAAACCCTAAACTCCTAAACCCCTAAACCTAACTCAAACTCCTAAACTCTAAACTCCTAAAACCTCCTAAACCCTAAACTCCTAAATTACTAAACCCTAAACCCTAAACTCCTAAATTACAAGCCAACTCTAAACTCCTAAACTCCTAAACCCTAAACTCCTAAACCCTAAACCCTAAACTCCTAAACCCTAAACTCCTAAACCCTAAACTCTCAACACTAAACCTCTTAATATCTTAAACCCTAAACCCTAAAACTCTCATCTCTCCCCTAAACTCCTAAACCCTAAACTCTTAACCCTAAACCCTAAACTAAAACCTAAACCCTAACTCCTAAACCCTAAACCCTAAACTCCTAAATTACAAAACCCTAACTCCTAAACCCTAAACCCTAAACCCTAAACTCCTAAATTACCTAACTCCTAAACCCTAAACCCTAAACCCTAAAACCCTAAACCCTAAACCCTTAACCCTAAACTCTAAACCCTAAACTCTAAACCCTAAACTCTAAACTCCTAAACCCTAAACTCCTAAATTGCCTAAACCCTAAACTCCTAAACCCTAAAACCCTAAAACTCAACTTAAATCTAAAACCCTAAAACTCCTAAACTCCCCAGCCTTAAACCATAATCCCTAAACCCTAAAACCCTAAACCCTAAACTCTAAACCCTAAACCCTAAAAACTCCTAAACTTCCTAAACCCTAAAACCCTAAACTCCTAAACTCCTAAAACCCTAAACTCCTAAACTCCTCCTAAAATCCCTAAACTCCTAACTCAACCCTAAACTCCTAAACCCTAAAACCCTAAACCTTGTAAACTCCTAAAAACCCTAAAACTCGAGCGAAACCGATCTAATTTCTAAAGAGGAAACTCCTAAACTCTAAACTCAACCTAAACCCTAAACTCAACCTAAACCCTAAACTCTAAACCCTAAACCCTAAACTCCTAAATTTAGAAACCCTTAAAACCCTAAACCCTAAACTCCTAAACCCTAAACTCCTAAACCCTAAACTCCTAAATCCCCTAAAACCCTAAACCCTAAACTCCTAAACCCTAAACTTAACCAAACCCTAAACTCCTAAACTCCTAAACCCTAAAACTCCTAAACCCTAAACCTCTAAACCCTAAACCCTAAACTCTAACCCCAAATCCTAAACCCCAAACCCTAAACCCTAAAACCCTAAACCCCTAAACCCTAAAACCCTAAACCCTAAACCCTAAACTCCCATCATCACAAACCCTAACTCCTAAACCCTAAACCCTAAACTCCTAAATTACAAGCGCCTAAACCCTAAACCTCCTTTAAACTCTGAAACTCCTAAACCCTAAACTCCTAAAACCCTAAACCCTAAACTCCTAAACTCCTAAACCCTAAACCCTAAACTCCTAAATTACAAGTGCCTAAACCCTAAACTCCTAAACTCCTAAACTCCTAAACTCCTAAACTCCTAAAACCCTAAAACCCTAAACTCCTAAACCTCTAAACCCTAAACCCTAAACCCTAAACCCTAAACTCCTAAATTACAAGCGCTAAACCCCAAACCTCAAACCCTAAACCCTAAACCCCAAACCCTAAACTCCTAAACCCTAAACCCTAAACTCCTAAATTACCTAACTCCTAAACCCTAAACCCTAAACCCTAAACCCTAAACCCTAAACTCCTAAACCCTAAACCCTAAACCCTAAACTCCTAAATTACAAAAACCTTCCTAAACCCTAAACCCTAAACCCTAAACTCCTAAATTACAAGCGCCTAAACCCTAAACTCCTAAACTCCTAAACTCCTAAACTCCTAAACCCTAAACCCTAAACCCTAAACCCTAAACTCCTAAATTACAAGCGCCTAAACCCTAACTCCTAAACCCTAAACCCTAAAAACCCCTTTAAACCCTAAACCCTAAACCCTAAACCCTAAACTCCTAAACCCTAAAACTCCTAAACTCCCCAGCCTTCACCCGCCCCGAAACCCTCCCGGAGAATGGAAAAACAATAACATTTCTAAACTCCTAAAACCTTAAAACTCCTAAAACCCTAACTCCTCCTAAAACTCCTAAACTCCTAAACCCTAAACCCTAAACTCCTAAATTACAAGCCAACTCCTAAACTCCTAAACTTCCTAAACCCTAAACTCCTAAATTACAAGTGCCTAAACCCTAAACTCCTGAAACCCTAAAACCCTAAAACTCAACCTAAATCCTAAACCCTAAACCCTAAACCCTAAACCTCAGTCCCCTAACTCCTAAACCCTAAACCCCAAACTCCTAAATCCCTAAACCCTAAACCCTAACTCCTAAACCCTAAACCCTAAAACTCCTAAACCCTAAAACCCTAAACTCCTAAACCCTAAACTCAACTCAAACTCCTAAACCCTAAACTCATCTAAACTCCTAAAACCCTAAACCCTAAACCCTAAACCCTAAACCCTAAACCCTAAACTCCTAAATTACCTAACCCTAAAACTCCTAAACTCCTAAACCCCAAACCCTAAAACTCCTAAACCCTAAACTCCTAAACCCTAAACTCCTAAATTACAAGTGCCTAAACCCTAAACTCCTAAACCCTAAACTCAAATCCCTAAATCCTCCTAAACCCTAAAACCCTAAAAACCCTAAACCCTAAACCCTAAACTCCTAAACTCCTAAACCCTAAACCCTAAAACCCTAAAACCCTAAATCCTGAAAGTCTAAACTTTAAACCCTAAACCCTAAACTCTAAACCCCTAAACCCTAAACTCCTAAATCCCTAAAACCCTAAACCCTCAACTCCTAAACTCCTAAAACCCTTCCAAACGGGGCAATTATATGAGCCAAGGACTCCTAAACCCTAACCCTAAACCCTAAACTCCTAAACTCCTAAACTTAGAAACCCTAAACCTTCCTAAAACTCCTAAAAACCCAACTAAACTCCTAAATCCTAACCCTAAACCCTAAACTCCTAAATTACAAAAACCAGAACCCCTAAACCCTAAACTCCTAAACCCTAAACCCTAAACTCAACCTAAACCCTAAAACCCTAAACTCTAAACCCAAATTGTATGTCGTAAAACCCTAAACCCTAAACTCCTAAATTACAAGCGCCTAAACCCTAAACTCCTAAACTCCTAAACCCTAAAACTCCTAAACCCTAAACTCCTAAACCCTTAAACCCTAAACTCCTAAACTCAATCTAAACCCTAAACCCTAACTCCTAAACCCTAAACCCTAAACCCCTAAACCCCTAAACCCTTAAACCCCTAAAACCCTAAACCCTAAACTCCTAAATTACAAGCTCCTAAACTCCTTAAACCCTAAACCCTAAACCCTAAACTCCTAAACCCTAAAACCCTAAACTCCTAAACCCTAAACTCCTAAATTACAAAACCCTAAAACCCTAAACCCTAAACTTCCTAAACCCTAAACCCTAAACCCCAAACCCTAAACCCTAAACCCTAAACCCTGCTAATCAAAAACTCCAAACCCTAAACCCTAAACCCTAAACCCTAAACCCTAAACTCCTAAATTACAAGCGCCTAAACCCTAAACTCCTAAAATCCCTAAACTCCTAAACCCTAAACTCCTAAACCCTAAACTCCTAAACCCTAAAACCCTAAACCCTAAACTCCTAAACCCTAAACTCCTAAATTACCTAAC
>CM046390.1:32500-112500 GCA_025413875.1 Rhododendron molle
CCCTAGACCCTAACCCCTAACCCCTAACCCCTAGACCCTAGACCCTAAACCCTAGACCCTAGACCCTAAACCCTAAACCCTAAACCTAAACCCTAAACCCTAAAAACCCTAAACTCATAACTCCTAAACCCCCAACCCCTAACCCCTAACCCTAAACCCTAAACCCTAACCCCAAACCCCAAACCCCAAACCCTAAACCCTAAACCCCAAACCCTAAACCCTAAACCCTAAACCCTAAACCCTAAACCCTAAACCCTAAACCCTAAACCCTAACCCCTAACCCCTAAACGCTAACCCCTAAACCCTAACCCCTAACCCCTAAACCCTAAACCCTAAACCCTAAACCCCTAAACCCCTAAACCCTAAACCCCTAAACCCTAACCCCTAAACCCCTAAACCCTAAACCCCTAATATAATTATCTATCTTTTCCTATTTAATTCTTTTTTTTCTTTTCTTTCTTACTTTGCATACAAGTAATTGCATGCATACACACTCCTACCATTCCTCCCTCTCCTACTCAATCTCGACTTCTTCCCTGACCCTAAAATCAAGCCCAATTCATCTATTCTAAATCCTATGAACCCAATTCCATGAAATTCAATCCTATTCTACTACTACTTCGAAATTCTTCTATAAATACCCATCTCTTCGACCCTAGGGCACACCACAATACTTTCCACATCCATTACAAAAACCGAACCAACTCCATTCTCGTCCATATCCCGTTACCTCTGTTCACGGTCTGTTTCATCCTAGTAAAATCGTTTTTAGGCTTAAGTTTCTTCACGAAAGTTGTAGAGGGCGTCGAGAGCTTCAATTTCGACCCAAGAATCACCCAAAACGGTCAAGAATCGATAAAGTTATCGCTGTCCAAAGTTCAGTGAGATTTTCGGATTTCTGTTCCAGACAGCAAACAGGACTTATGAAAACTCCCACTTTTCTCTTAGTTCAAATGATTTTTGGGTTTCGACTTCTTCATGAAAGTTGTAGAACGTTTCAAGATTTTCGCGTTAGACACAAGAATCGTCTAAAACAGTAGAGATTTGATCAAGTTATTCCAGTCCAAAGTCGCTGCTAGAATACCGGTCTTTCGCCGCCAACACGAAAACCCACCGGACTCCACGGAATCGTTTCATCCGGATTAAAGGTATTATAATCTTTCCCGAACACTCCTCTAAGTATATTAATGTGCTAAGATGTTAATTTTTATGATTAAAATAAAAAAAGAATCGAAATTTGAATCGAATGAACGAAACCCAATTTTGTCCGAAAACGTCCGGAACCATTAACCGCTTTTCGACCGGAACCGAGGTATTATGATCCCTCCCATGCCTCCTCCTATGTATAGTATGTGATTACGTACTGGTGTTTAACGTTCCGGAATGAAAGAAATCCAACCCCATGTCGCGCGGCTGAAGATGGTTTGCTCGGTTCCTGTTTCGGAAACCCACTGTACAAATCATGGGAGTTTAAAAGAAAAATACTACTGAAACTAGAGTTAACCCCCTTAGTTTATCTTGTGTGTTGTTTTCGGTCCATAAGAATTCATAACATAATATAATTAGCTCTTAAAGTTATTAAAGCTTACATGTCGGCCCCATAACTCGTGTTTATCACACACGTAGTAATTCGGAAATATAAATCATAATCGATTATTCATTTATTTTATTTTTGACAACTTTTGTTAACATCTTTATTTAAAATAATTCTGCGGACCTCCAAACCCAAACTTTTGACACTCGAACTTGTTATAGAGGACCTTTAGGACTCTTATTAAGGTTACGATAATTATTCTAATATTCTTACATAATTAATGTATTTAATTAATCTAATTACTTATTAATAATTAATAAAAGCCTAGAAAATTATTTTTAAAATCTTTTATAAAAGTTCTTACCTCATTAATGATTTTGTGGCCATACAAGATTAAGGGCAGCGGCCCAGTCATAAAAAGTTGAGTGATTGCATCTGCCTATTAATTGTTTTGATCCGCTGGATATTCGTTTTATTTATTATTATGATTAAAATTGTGTCGATACTTGATTTGAATACTAGATTGGACCCTAAAGACATGGGGTGGTATACGATATAGAAATCACTTAGACGATGCTAAGTAATGGATAAATTGCGAAGTTTCTTTCTTTTTAGAGGTTGCCTGCAGGCGTGATTTTGAGATGTGATGAGTTTGTGATGAGAATTGAAACTGGCGAGAGTCCAGTGATGAATTGATAGACTGGCGAGAGTCCAGTGATGAATTGATAGACTGGCAAACAATCAGACTTTGATTGTGATGATGATTGTGATGTGGTATATAAGATAAGCGAACCCTAGTTGTGATTCGGGCATGATAAGCTTACCCTTGTTGTAGTTATTGGGGTGCACACTTGAAACATAACTTAGGTGTTCCTGCGACAACAAAGTGAAGTGATCTCATGGGACCGAGCATGGCTAGTGGTTGGGAGGAAAGATCTCATGAGAGATCTTAGATTTCATATTAAGTTAATGGATAAAGCAATAAATTGAGTTATGTGAAATATTTCTGTTGTACTTTTTCGCACTATTTATATCCTGTTGATTGCTAAATGTAAAGTAAGAGGGGTGGTTGGTTGGATTATTCTATTTGGTGATTTATCACTCACGGATACGTCAGGTTCCTGGCAAATCGATTGCTTCACGATCAATTTGCTAGAGGGCACAGGATTCAATGGAGGAGATTCAACGATGATGCGATTCGACACGAAAAGAATATCAATAATGAAGATCGAGGATGCTTAGGATTCATATCAAGATTAGAGTCAGTTCCTGGTTAGTGTATTTTGATTCAGTAGATCTATCTTGAAATTGTAATGGTTAAACCATTGTTTTGAAAAATTATATTTATTTAGCAAAATTTTCGCAAAGAAATTATTTATTTTGCACCCGAAAAGTCGGGGCGTTACAGATGCTCGTTGGACCGAAAACCACAAGGGTGGGCGGTTCCAAGCAAAAGTTAGAACAGTCTGCTAGACTGAAAACCTAAGGAGGCGGTCTAGGCAAAAATAAATAGGCAAAAAGTCGAAAGCTCGCTAGACCGAAAACCTAAAAAGGCGGTTCTAGGCAAAAGTTAGAGCGTAAAAGGAGAGGTAAAACACACGAGTGAACCTTGGCCTGAACTACGTTTTGACCTGATTCCTTGAAAAGGGATATGTATGCAGTCTCATCTTGAGACTCGGTCATATTCTATCAACTTGATTCATGATTTAACATTTTGAGGTCCGCATCAAAGGTCGAGAGGAGTCGAGAATAAAGTCAAAGCTTCATTGGAGAATCAGAAGGGAGAACCTTTCATCTTTCAACTTTAATGCAAACTACTACTTCAATTTCAAAGCTGAGCATACAAGCCTTAAAATAATTTGAAGCTTGAAAAACAAAACAAAATGCTTGAGAAGTCTAACGGCTCACAGTTTATTTTAAGTTCAGCGAAGTCTAGTGTGAACAGTTGCAGCGGCTTTTCAATTACGCGCGCTAGTTTGAGGCTCATGCATATTTGTTCGAAGTGATGCGCATTGGTCTCAAACCTGTGCGCGCTTCTTCAATTCCTATAGCAGGCAACAGTTGGCAGCCATCGCGCCTAACGAAGAGTTCGGACCTCCAAAGGGGGTATCTCAAGTTAAAACCAAGGATTCGGTGCCTCGAATTGGTTTTAAGGGCTCTTGCTGAGTTTTGTCATACCATACACTTCATATGGACCTAATGTGACTGTACGGGGTGTCGGTTTCGATCCGGGACTTATATGAGTCATCTTTGACGTCTTTTGTCCGTTTTGTGACATTTTTCTAGGTTTTCAGTCCATTGTCATTTCGGGATACTTTTCCCTATTTTATCATTTCATACAGGTCATTGTACATCTATTTGACCTTTTGCAATTGTCAGTTTCACCTGTTTAGGGGATATTCGAGTTTGGGCTCATTAATGCCCAAAATTCATGTGTCAAAGAGCTTATGCGTTATTCTAGGGCTCTTCGTTCCTTTTCGTTCGAGCTAGGCAAGTTTGTACATATACGCGGGTCTATTTGTCAACTCAGATCATTGGTCAATGCAAGTTGGCTATTAGCAGTTGGTTTTAGGCTTTCTGTTATGAATTCTCCCAAAGAGAACCAATAAAACCAGCAAATGTAACTTTTATTTGCTGCTGGACAGTATCAATGAAACAACAGTTGAATATCATGAATGTCAAGTCTCGACGGCCCAAGCAAAAGCATATCTATGAGGCACATTGCCCAGAAATCAATGGGCATGCAGTCCCAATGCTATTCCTACTTAAGGTCTAATATCAGCAAGGGGCATGCCGGCCCACTCAGCGTCTATCTACATGGGCACGCAGGCTCAAATCTCAAAAGCAAAGGACAGTAAAGTAAAGAGGCTCAGTGGTAGTCCACGGTGGTAGAACTCGACCTCGTTCTCGTCGTTGTCGTCACTCCTGGACCCCTTGAAGTACCTGGGGCTCCGCTCCCATCTTTCCCTTTTGAGGAGGCTTTCATCGACAAGATTGTCTAGTACTCTCGTATCTCTAAGCTGGGGCTAAAGTGGCAGTGTTGCTCTATGTAGCTCTTGTGGCAGTGGCCATTCTAGGTTGTCATCCTCTAGAAGCCGCCCTAGTCTGCATCTGCATTTTCAGTTTGCACATTCAATTCAGTATACATGTCATTGCATATTGTATGTCAAATGTTGAAAGCAGGAAAAATTTATCAAATGTCAAAGCACTCTAACCCAGTATTGAAAGCAGCCGCTCAGTCGCTCTACAGCGACGTTTCGTCCGTCCTGAATGGCTACCTCTACTTTAGTCCAACCTTTAGCACATCTTCCAGCAGTCTTATTGCTTTGCCTCGGATGATCTTTGATAAGGAGATTGGCTCTGATTCTCAACAGATGGAATTTAACCTACCTGACGTGACCTACCCGTGATTGTTGGGTTTCTTTGTGCCGAAGAAGGTTTAATCCCCAGCAGCGACGGTCTCTCTGTCCACAGCTGTAATTATTTCCCCAGCAGCAGTCCTGTTTACCAATATCCATGCTATTTTTAAGGGTAATCTCTCCCTGGGATACTTGGATCAAATCAACGACGATCAGCCATGTCGTCCTTCAAATCAAATCAATCAACGACGATCAGCCATGTCGTCCCTCAAATCAATTCAATCAACGACGATTAGCCATGTCGTCCCTCAAATCAATTCAATCAACGATGATAAGCCATGTCGTCCTTCAAATCAAATCAATCAACGATGATCAGCCATGTCGTACTTCTCAATTCATCAACGACGATCAGCCATGTCGTCCCTCAAATCAAATCAATCAACGACGATCAGCCATGTCGTCCCTCAAATCAATTCAATCAATGAGGATTAGCCATGTCGTCCCTCAAATCAAATCAATCAACGACGATCAGTCATGTCGTCCTTCAAATCAAATCAATCAACGACGATCAGCCATGTCGTCCCTCAAATCAAATCAACGACGATCAGGCATGTCGTCCCTCAAATCAAATCAATCAACGACGATCAGCCATGTCGTCCCTCAAATCAATTCAATCAACGACGATCAGCCATGTCGTCCCTCAAATCAAATCAATCAACGACGATCAGCCATGTCGTCCCTCAAATCAATTCAATCAACGACGATCAGCCATGTCGTCCCTTTGATCAATTCAATCAACGGCGATCAACCATGTCGTCCTTCAAACCAATTCAAATAAATGACGATCAATCATGTCGTCCTTTCAATCCATCAACGACGGTTCGCCCGTCTAATTATCAAATCAACGATGGTTCACCCGTCCAATCTCAAATCAACGACTGTTCACCCATCCAGTCTCAAATCAACGACGGTTCGCCCGTCCAATCTCAAATCAACGACGGTTCACCCGTCCAATCTCAAATCAACGACGGTTCGCCCGTCCAATCTTAAATCAACGACTGTTCGCCCGTCCAATCTCAACTCAACGACGGTCCGCCCGCCTTTTCTAATCCACTTCGGTCTCACCATTAACACATCTTCCAGCAGTCCTATTGCTCTGCCTCGAATGATCCTTGATAAGGAGATTGGCTCTGATTCCCAACAGATGGAATTTAACCTCCCTGAAGCGACCTACCCGTGATTGTTGGAGTTTCCTTGTGTGCCGAAGAAGGTTTGATCCCCACGCAGAGACGATTTGTTCGCAACTCATTATGCCCCAAGGGAGTCCACCTCAGAGTCAGCCTGTTCTGTCCAAATCAATCAACGATGGTTCGCCCGTCCAATTTCAACTCAACGACGGTTCGCTCGTTCACTTTCCAATCCATGACGGTTTGCCCGTCCAATTTCAAATCAACGATGGTTCGCCCGTCCAATTTCAAATCAACGGCGGCTCGCCCGTCCAAGTTCAAATCAGCGACAATCTATCCGTCCAATTTCAAATCAACGATGATTCGCCCGTCCAATTTCAAATGAACGGCGGCTCGCCCGTCCAAGTTCAAATCAGCGACAATCTATCCGTCCAATTTCGAGTCAACGACGATCTAGCTGTCTAGTCTCAAATCAACGATTTGGTGGCCTTCCCGTCCACTTAATCGACAAAAGCGGCGGTCCTCCTGTCCATTCAAATCATGCGGCGATCTATTCGTCCTTTCAAATCAACAAGCGGCGGTCCTCCCGTTCCCTTTCAACCAATCAGGTTCTTTAAGTATACGTGTCTGCTTTACTAGCATGTTCTGTTCTGGATAGCCTTGTGTGGTGTCTAGAAAACCTTTGACGTTACTTGTACCAAAACAATGGTGCTCCAAGTGCCGTCAAAGGGGGCCTACTGTAGACACCCTATTTTGACTTTCCAAATTAATTTACTTACGGTATTTGATTCCCCCGATGATGAAACGGATCAAGAACAACCCGAAAATGTTAGCATGTTTGAGCTTTGAGCATTCCGAAACCCTTTCAAATCCCTTTCAAACTCTCTAACCTAGAACCAAATGGCCACAACAAAACCCTACTTGCTTACACTGGTACTCAACTGGCGTGCGCTGGTCTTTTGCCACGTGTCAGTCATCAGCCATTTACCCAGACACAACTGGCGCACGCCACTCAACCACTGGCGCACGCCAGTCAAACTCTGGTCAAACTTGTGTTTTTCAGCATGCAGAAGCCATGGTTAGGGGTCTACAGCACATAGGAATCTTTTAATTCGTCGAAAAAGCAGTCTTCGCCGGGGGACATCTCTTACACACCCATCCCATCAAATTTTCCTCTCATCCAATGAGAGGGAAGTCTTAAGGGCTAAGAAACCAGCCCCTAACCAGCTGGTTACTCCCCTCTCTCTCCCTTTCTCCTATATATACCCCCCCTCCATTGCTCTTTCAAAGGGTTACAAGGTTACAAGGTTACAAAAAAAAATTTCCCAAGTCTCTTTCTCTATCTCTCTCCTTTGGTTTCTTGTTTTCTCTTCTTCCACCACTTGAAAGAGTAAGCAAGCAGCCCCTTTCAAACATCATCCACAACCAAACATTCATCATCCATCCCTCAAACCTCAAGCTCAAGCTCAAAACACGCCATCAAACTCAAAGAAACCAAAGGTATAACACCTTTGTATTGTTTTTCTGTTCTGATCCCTGAAGGGGGGCTAGCAGGGTCAAGACTGGTAATCAATACCAGTCCTGGCCCTAAAGCTAGCAAGTCATAAAAATCCTATGAGCAAGGGACCCACGCGCGTCGGTTGTTAGTACGCATGTGCCACTCCGTGGTTGCACACGCAGATCTGGCGCGTGGACTGAGCCTTTCTGGGATCTGTCTGAGGCACGACATGCGTGCGCCAATCGTTGAGTGGCGTGCGCCAGTCGTGAGCCATTCGCAACTGGCGTACTCCAATTGTGAATTAAGGTCAGATCCTTATTTTATGCTTTATATCTTGCCTATTCATCACCCTGATAGCATGCTAATAACCAGCTTACTGTTTTCCATATTTTAGAACTGTGTAGTTAGTTGTTTGTTATAACTGTTCAGTAAGGCCTCTGGGATCCTTCTGGCCGTGTTCCAGAACCCAGATGAAGCAAAGCCAAGCACTGGACAAATGGAACAAGTGGCGCACGGCCTTCATTGACCGGCGTGCGCCACCCGTTCCAAGATTCCAGTGGCTAGCCCTTGCTTCTCAGCTGAGTCTCGGCCTCTACTTGATCCCCCACCCTATTTATGGGGTTTTTTTTAAGTCTATTTATTTCCGTTTGAATGAATGTTGTAATCTATAACTGTATATAGCCTGTGATATAAACTGCGTGGTTTATCCTGGGTATGTACTGGTCCATTCCAGAGCCCAGAGGATTGAGAATAGAACCTATGAGTTTGGACTCACTGAAGTGCGCCTGTAAAAGGGTGGCGTGCGCCAATTGTGTTGGCATGTGCTGGTTCAGCCAGTGCATGCTGATACGTTGCTTGCGCATGCCACTCCCAACCAGCGCACTCCAGTTTGACTAAAACACTCACAGAAGCACTTGTTCTCAATCTATTATACATTGCTCATAAACCATACATTCCATTTTGCCATGTAAATACAACTTGCCATTTGTTAATCCCCATTAACTGTTCCCCCACCCTAACTGGCTGAAAATGATTAAAAGAGAGAAAAATGCAAAACGTTTTACAAAATGCCTAAGTAGAGACCGATCTCTGGATTGGGCGAGAGGTGTGCCATAAAACCCTTCCCCTCTCGTAACCTAGTTCCCGAACCTCAGATATCGAAGGTGACAATGGTCCAGTCTACAAGCCTTTTTCAAATCAAATAAACGTGACAAAAAGTGTTTTCCAAACCGATTTCTTGGGTGTTTTCCGCAAAACCCAAGTGGCGACTCTCTCAAAACAGCATTTCGTCATGCTTTCCAAAGCAAAAAGGGCGCAACCCGAAATTTTCATAAGCTAAAAATGGGATTTTTTAGGGGCGTGTGCCCACACCACCGAATGTCCCGCACATAACGACACGTCAACCCGTACAATCACGTTAATTTTTTTTTCTCGAAAATCATGTTAATTAAATAACCAATGTAAATCAAAGTCCAATTATGAAAAGCAAAATTAATACACGGGTCTTCACAGGTCGGGTCGACCCATAGTACCAACGGACCCGTCATCAGGTGGATCATGGACTCAAACCTGGGTGGTCTATTCAGCTAGGCCCACCACTGCTCAACCCATCTCAGCTACCTCGCGGGCTTGTTCCTGGGTCAGGCCCAAACGGAACGTGTGGGCTTGGCCTACTACGCTCAGCCTTACCTGTCCGTGCTGCCTATTCAACCCGTCTGACTGAAAACGGTCATAACTTCTTCGTCTGAAATCGAAAACATGCAAATTATATATCGATTTCAAGGTCTTGAAGTCAGCTTTCTAATGACACCAAAATCACATCACGATTCAAAGCACACAGAAAGTTATGATCAAAATGGTCTTTCTGTCTACCAGTCCTTACTCTTTTGATCATAACTTTTTGTGTGCTTTGAATCGTGATGAGATTTTGGTGGCATTAGAAAGCTAACTTTAAGACCTCGAAATCGATATATAATTTGCATGTTTTCAATTTGGAGGAAGAATATATGACCGTTTGAATTTCAGTTAGTTAGAGGGAATTGAGTGCCAAAAAAAAAGAAGGGACAAAATGCACGTGAATCTTAGTTAGAGGGGGTTAATTATAGTTTACCCTAATTAGAAAGTATAGGATTTGAACGAAAAAAAATAGGAAGGAGAAGAAGTGTCGTTAAGGGGAGTAATTTGTGAATGAACCAAATTCGGGGAACTTCTATGTAATTTCCGAAATCTATATCAATTTCTACGCGATCAGAATCCGACCGAAGCAGCCCAAAATCTCAAATCGAATAGGTGGAATTGGTGACACGAATCAAATTCGGGGAATTTCAATGCAATTGTCGTTATATTTATCAATTTCTGCGCGATCAGTATCAGAAGACGCCCAAAATCTTGAATCGAACAGGTAACCCTCTCTCTCCTCTCTGTTCGTCTCCCCCTTCATCTATTTGCTGTTGTTTATGGATAATTTAGATGCTTAAACATAATATGTCCGATGCACAGGCCAGGAGTGAATCAATTTAACTAAGATGTAGATGCAGGAGTACCATAGATTTAGGTCCCCTTCTTTTTAGCATTTTTTTGTGGGGCTGAAGCAGTGCCTTTCTAGGTGTCTGCCTAGGGCTGGCCCTGCCCATTCATGCCCCGTAATTCCATTTTGAAACTAGTCTCAGAAAATTATTTGGCACAGAAGTCTTTTTTTCCCCTTGTTTGTTGTGGTTTGAAGCATCCAGTGGTGGAGCTGGGATTTTTGCCAGGACAGAGTTTTACCATAATTTTTTCCTGTTTAGTGGTTGGATAAGTATATATTCGAGTGGAAATAAGTACATATGCATTTATAGGCATATACTGGGAGGCGGCGAAAACAATGATGGTGGCATGAGAAGGGGAGAGGAAAAAAGGATAAGAAGAAAAATCTACGAGTCGGAGACTTAGCGCAATAAAAGAAAGTGAGATAGATCCGAAATTAGGGCGATATACTTGGTGGGCAAGTTGTTTATTGCTAAATCTCAAGGGGCCTTTTTGGAAACCCTCTAATGGTGAGGCTAAACGTGCGATTTCTAGAAGGTAGTGGGGGCACATGCTCCGTCGCCCCTTAGTACATTAGACATTGGGGGCTCCTTCGCGTCTCTTTTTTTTTTTTCGCTAACTGAGGGTGTCTGTGCCAGCTTTTATGGCGCTTGCATCTTCATTTTTCTTCTTTCTCATCAATGTTCTGTTGGTGAGTCAATAGAATCTTGTCCTTTCTTATTAATGTTCTGTTTTTTCGAAAGTCTATGTTCATCAAACTCCTTGACATCACAGTGATCACACCATTGTTTTGAGGTGTCTTTACTGGAGTATTTGGAACTCCAATTCTTTATTGGTGAGTCAGTAGAATTTTTTGAATGAGACTATGGTCTTCAGTGATAGCAATCCATCAGGAAAACCCCCTATTTGACTCACTGAGTGGTACATAATCAACTTGTATCATATAAAGGTATTGTGCAGTTTGTGCTTCTTGTTGTTACTTGTGAAATATCATGCGGGTCTCACGATAGGTGTAGGTTGTTGTGCCCACAGAAGATGAGCAATAAAGTCAAGCTAAAACCTCAAATCATATAGATTTAAGGTTGCAGTACGGTTATCGTACCTGAGGTATCAATAGGCCGAGTTGTTGAAATTTCAAAAGCTGATTCCCAAATTAATCCAAACGATGATTGATTGAGAAGATTATCCAACTAATTAACTTAAGTAATGGAAATTGAAGATGACTTGTGTTTCAAAGTGGAGAAGATTTGAGGTTGGGATCCACCCTAACTTGTTAGTATGGAATTCCATCAGTGTGGTCATTGCTACAAGCCCTAAGAATGTCGTCTAGAAGAATGGTATAATTGGGGATCGGCACTGTTTGTCTTCGATCAGCACGAATCGTCTTCAACGTGTTTGGCACAATATAAAGAAGATGAAAAGAAGGGGGAAAATAGAAGTTATTGTATTCTGTAAGCATAATCTATCCCAATTTCTTGTTACCATACTGTGAAAACGCTTGTATAACTATATGTTTGAAATCACAGATACCAAAAATAGGTAAAATCAATTCATGTATAAATACTCAAAAAGTCTTAACGGTACACACGATTATGAATCACTCATAAAAATCCTCAAATCATATCCAAAACTAAAAGTTACTTGTTAGGGTTTCATCTACACCCTAAGGCAATGTTTAGCCACTCATGAAAGAAAGATGATCTGAAGTCCTTGATGGAATCTCCATAGAAAAGCCTTAAGATCTCCTTATTCTTTTCTCTTGCCTCTTTTTTGCCTCTCCAAAGCTTGAGCAACCCCAAGGGTTCCTTTGTATACCTCCAAGAACTTTCACTTTGACCCCTAAATGGACTCTCACTTTGATTCAAACACTTCACAAATTATGCCGATGACCTGAAAACATAAAGAGGGTAAACGAGTACCACGTGACCAAGCAAAATTTCTAGCAAGTGCAGTTTGGAAGGCCTAGATGGCTAGATATACATACTTCGGCAACTTAGGATGTTGAAAATGCTAATGCCACTATCGCTCCCTACGCTTTGTGGTTGCGATAATGTTTGAAAGAAAAGGTGTCGTTAATATTGGAAGGAGGATATGTTAGTAAGAATAACCTTAGAAGTGTTTAGAGACAGCAGACCAAAAAATTTCATTTGCTGACCATAAGTTTATTCAATTGGTCTGAGTTTATCATGGGTACATATTAATATTAGTAGGAAGCAGCAAGGGGATGCAACCCGTATACACCATGTGTGAAAATAAGCTGGGTTCCCAACTGTTAAAAGACACAATTTCATTTGCTAGGTTTGAAAAATATGAATGTTATATTGTGTTTCTGTATATTAACCAAATAAATGTCAAATGCTAGTTTAGTTTTGTGAGTTGTATTCTTCCTAGTATTTTGTCCTTTTAGGCCATTCATGTTTCCCCGTCTTTGTTTTGGTTTAGTTTGTAAAATGGTTTTGTGTACTGGTTTTTATCATATTCTTTTTCGGTACAAGCTTGTGGTCATTATCATTTTCTGGATTATACAGTTTTTGTTTTTTAGGAGCCTACAGGATAAAGATGAATGTGCAGGCACATATGTCTGGACAAATCGCAGGTCAGCTACCTAATCAAGCTGGGACTCAGTTGCCTGGTGTACCTCAGCAGAATGAAAGTCCTTTTTCTAACCAGATGCAAAATGTAGGGGGTCATCATAATACATTGTATGTGGATCCTCAGTTGGCAAAAGCACGCAGGTTCATGCAAGAGAAGATGTAAGACATGCTATTACAATTGACCATGTTCTTTGTGGTTTCAATTGTGAATGTTACCTATATTTTGGTTTGTTGAGGTGGCATTTTTCTTTTGTGGAATTTTGAAAGGGCTTTGCTCTGAATGACGAGTGGAGGTTGGGGGGAGGGGGATGAGGGTGTCAGGAGTGGTGCAGTGGGGCAAAAAAAATGATTTATGGCAGCATTGTATTTAATTTGAAACCATGAAATTTAAGAAATCATGGGTCAACCTTGGAATCTCAATGTGACAAGTGATCACCTTTACAACATTGGGACAGGAGATCACATTCACAAGGCACCTATCCAACTTCGGTGATATTTGACATCTATGATAGCTGTGCTCCTTGAGCTTATTCCATCTTTTTCTTTTCTTGAGGGATGAAGAGTAATGCTGCTTTCAGTTGTTTGTGTAGATTGTCACCCCAAGGGCCAACCAAATATGATTATCGTCATTTGTGGTGTTATATATAGCCTTGCCTAAGGGCAACATATGGGTGGCAATATGATTTATATAGGTTGACCATTGGACTTGAGTCTAATGGTGGACGATGTGCTTGGAAAGTTGGAGTATCATTTGTGTATTTTTCCAAGTAGTTTCTAGTTGCTTATATATTGTTTTTGACATGGTGTAAGTGTGGTAAACAATAGGATAAAAAGCAAGTTGTATTGTAAACAAAGTACTGCATAATTTACCTGACACATGTTTGGGTTTTGGGTGTTTCCCAATCTGCAAAAATAAGAGGTGGGTCAAACTCAAAGGGCTCAATACCTAGTTGTGCTTTGTCTAATTTCTCCCCCTATCCAACCAAAAGTTATGAGTCTGTAATGGTGGCAATAATGTGCATATTATTTGTGTAACTTTGATACGGGCCAAAATAAACCAAATCAAGCTTTGTGTCTCAATAATTTTGGTCGGCTACATAATTTTTTTTTCCCATTTTTCCTTTTCAATGGTTGTATGCTAAGTTTCAACTAAATTCCTATCCATTGTTATCACATATCATACCATTTTAGGTTTTCCTATGACCCTAGCATTTCCGTTAGCATACTCATTGTCACGTTGTCACTCTTATTGTTTTACCCGGTGCTCTTTGTTTCCGTGAGCAAACCACCTTAGTTTATTTTGTCTCAACTTATCTCCAATTAGTGCTACTCAGCATTTTCATTATGATCTCATTTATGATAGTCTTTCTCTTGTTCTTATCCTGCATCCATTTGAACACACTCATCACAGCTGCACTCATTCTGTAAGTGATTATTTTAGTTGCCAAACATTCTGTCCCTAGGGAAACATTCTGTCTCATCACAGCTGCACTCATTCAGTGCAATCTTGTTTTTTCCATTTTGTGGGTGAAAGGGTTACACTATCCCCCTTCTCTCCATCCCTGGTTTGTTATTGAACCTCAATAATGAACTTCACTCTTTATGCTTTGTTTGGAACATAGGGAAACAAAAGGATAAGACCTTGTGTGGTTTGGAAAGAAGATGAGAAAAAAATAGCAAAACGAAGTTACATTTTCCTCACAATCTCTTTCTTAACAATTGTTTTTCCTTTCCTTTCCACAAGTTCCAATAAAAACCCTTAGACCCCGTTCATTTTGGGATTTTGGATTTGAATTTATACGTAATAAGTGTAGAAAGAAATAGAGTAATGATTGAAAATAGGGGTAATGATTGGAGAGAGAGAGAGAGAGAATGAGAGTAATGATTGGAGAAAAATAGGGTAATGATTAGAATCCAAAACCCTTAAACGAACGGGGTCTTAGTTTCTTATAGCAGTTCTTCTTTGTTATTTAAATTTAGTTTTACTTTCTAAATCCATGACTCAATGCATCTCTCTAGATTTACAATTCAGTATTAGTTCCTTGTAAGTCATCCAATATGGAACATCACGCTGAATATGTCTTGTTAATCTTCTTAGTAAGTTTATTTGTTCTGTAAGTTATGTATGAGGTGGAATCTCAAATTGGTCCTCTAACACTATTGTCGCCACTCAAGTGATTGTAAACTGTCCTAGAATAACCTTGCAATCTTTACGTACTCAGCAATTTGTATTTCTAGGTCATTAGTATTATAATAACTTTGATAATAATAATTTTTGTGAACCTTGAGAACCATGCAACATCCCTCTTTCTTTATGGAGCAAGTAAAGGATCCATACCATTTGAGGGTTTTGTTTTCTCCCCCCTGCTTCATGCTTTTCCATAGGTATGGTGATGAGCATGAAATTTGTTTTCCTTTCCTTGGGGACCAAAATATGGTACGGACGAAGAGATTGGTGCTATCAATAAGAAGAATGCTTGTGTATATAACCCATTTGTGGATTTGGCAGTCACGACTTGTGGTATTGTCTGCAAAAAGTGCCTCCTGCCAAACTTGGATTGCATTCCATGATTGGAAGACCTTTCTTTTATGATACCCTCAGCTTCTGCTTAACACACTTCCGCTGATTGATGATATCTTTGCCTCGTAATTTTGTCGCAGCTTTCTCTCTTCTCCTGATTGTTCTTGTTGCTTTTATTTGAAATTGTATTTGAGAATTGAGATGAATGACTTCCTTAAATTGTTTGTTTTATGTATTCTTGCTGAAACTTGGCATGGCTTTTTCTTCAGCTATGAATTGCTTATTCAACGGCAGCAACAACCTCATGATAGACAACCAAAGCAGTTTCATGATTTTGTAAGACGCCTTGATGAGGTTCTATTCAGAAATGCTGCCTCAAAGGGGAGTCTTGTTTTGGTAATAGCTCCAGGATCCTTTTAGTTATGAACTTTTGAGTTTTTTGGGGGGGAAAACTAAGCGGTAGACTACATCCATATGCTGACCTCATTGACTTTGTTGGTAACATGAGGTTTTTTGTATTTCTAGGATGAATATATGAACCTGGAGACTCTGGAGACTCGTTTGCATGTCTTGATGAAACATTTACCAATGAGCAATCGCAACCAACACCATCCGCAGCTCGTTAATGCTCCTTCTCCTATTGCTACAATGATACCAACTCCGCGGATGACTCACAATGGGAATTCAATTACATCAGCTGTGGATGCTTCCATGGTTGCTTCCAGCGGTGGTAATGGCATAGCACCTGGGACTAGTGTTACTGAAGGTTTATTACCAACTACTACTAATGGGCTTTCTGTTGGAATGCCCAGTGGTTCTTTCAATTCATCTGATGGTAATTGGATGTCTCTCTGGTAAGTTGTCAGCTGCTTTTCATTCACACCACTGTAACACACTCTAGTTTTGCAGGGTCTATGTCTAATGGATATCAACAGTCGCTTTCTGAGTTTTCTATAAGTTCCACTGGGAGCATGGTGTCTTCAAGTGGCGTACGAGGAATGACAAGCCAAATGATCCCTACTCCTGGATTTAATAGCAACAATACTCAGTCTTTCATGAATCTGGAATCTTCTAACGATACTGGTGCCTTTTCAACCGTTGGATCTAGTACAATATCACAGCCTCTATCACAAAAGCAGCATGTTGGTGGTCAAAATAGCCGGATCCTGCACAACCTTGGTAGCCACATAGGTGGTGGCATTAGGTCTGGTTTGCAGCAGAAAGCTTATGGATTTCCAAATGGTGGCTTAGGTATTATGCAGCGCAATTCACAGTTGATCAATGGTCCAGGAAATTCTGAGGGCTTTCTGGTGGCCTCATCGAATGACAATTCACCAAAACCTTTACCACAACATTATGATCAACATCAGCGGCCAATGATGCATGGTACTCCCTCACTCTTAGTATTATACATCTTTGGGGTATGGCACATCACTTCTTTCAGAAGTGAGTGTAGTTGTGACGTTTAAGGTGGAGTTTTCTCTAAAACTGCCTCTTGACTGCCCATGCTGAATTGTACAGGTGATGGATATGGGACTAGCACTCTTGATTCTTCTGGGTCGGGAAACGTTTATGGTTCAGCTATGAATAATCAGAATTTGAATCCACCAAGCTTGCAGTCTCTATCAAGAGCCAACTCCCCATTGATGACTAATCAGCCGAATTTGCTCACTACCCAGCAGTCTCAATCCATTGATCAATCAGGAAAGATGAACTTCCACGCGTCAAAGTCATCGACTGACAATATCTTACAATCTCATCATGAGCAACAATTTCAGCAGCAGCCTCTAAGGTTAAAACAACAGCAACTTGTTCAACATCAGCGACAACAGAAGCAGCAAATTCAGCAGCACCAGATACTGTTAAAGAATGATTCTTTTGGTCATTCTCAGCTGACTTCTGATTTAGGCAGTCAACTAAAGCTTGAGCGTGGAATGGAGCACCACGATGAAGCTTTGCTTTCACAAGTTTCAGAAAAATTCCAGTATTCAGAGTTTCAGAACCAATTCCAGCAAAGTTGTGCTGAAGATCGTTCAGGATTTGCTCAGTTGCTTTCTCTTCCATCTGTCTCACAGGATATATGCTCATCACCTACTCAAACTTCACAGCAAATGCAGCAATTGTTGCATCCTCACCAGCTGGTTGTTGACTCTCAGAGCGATTTCAGCTGTATTTCTGTTGGAGTACAATCAGAGAGAGTACTGCCTGGTCAATGGCATTCGATGGAGGACAAGTCTCAAATACCAGGGAATGTGTCGCAGGGGCACCATATTCAGGAAGAATTCCGTCAGAGAATTTTTGGGCAAGATGAGGCGCACCGTAACAATTTTGCATCTGAAGGATCTATTTGTGAAGTTATTACTAAGCCACTGGAGCCCCCAACCTCAAGTGGTGCTACGTGTAGATCCGCTAATTCTAACCGAGAAAGGCAGTTCAAGAATCAACAAAGGTGGCTATTGTTTTTGAGGCATGCTCGTCGGTGTGTGGCCCCACCGGGGAAGTGCCAGGAAGTTAACTGCATAACTGCTCAGAAACTTTGGATGCATATTATAGACTGCAAAGTATCTCAATGTCCATATCCTCGTTGCCACCATACCAAGATCTTACTTCATCATCATAAGCATTGCAGGGACCCAAGTTGCCCTGTTTGTGTTCCTGTCACAAATTATCTGCAGACTCATCTGAAGGCACGTGCATTTGATAATGGAGTTGTTGCAGCTCGATTAACTTCAAAAACAAGTCCACCAGTGGTACAAACTTTTGAAGATTTACATCCGTCGCAGAAACGATTAAAGACTGAGCTACCTTCCCAATCTCTTGTTCCTAAGACTGAAAGTTCTGCCGTTTCTATTCTTACCGGCAGTGGACGCCATGTACTCCATGATGCACAACGTGAGGAACACCAATATGCTGACACTTGCATGCAGATGAAATCAGAGGTTACAGAAGTCAAGATGGAAATTTCTAGAAGCTCTGGGAATGGAAGTCCTAGCATTTTTGATATGAAGAAGGACAATATGGATTGTACCTACAGCCAAAAACTTGGTGAACAAATTATATTGGATGATTCTGCTGGTTCTGTACAAAAAGAATGCATTAAAAGTGAGAAAGATATGGACCAAGCTAAACCAGAAAATGTTGTCCAACCTGTTGAAAATGCAGTTGGAACCAAGTCTGGGAAGCCTAAAATAAAGGGTGTATCAATGACTGAGTTGTTTACTCCCGAGCAAGTCAGAGAACATATTAGAGGTCTCAGGCAGTGGGTTGGCCAGGTCAGTTTATGCATTTGCTTATGTCATTTTCCATTCAAGATCATCCATCAATTTTTTAAGACGTTTTGGAATACATTGTACTGCCGGGATACACTTTTGCTGACACGGAACATGCATTTTGCAGTAGTTTCTTATTTGAGGAGAATAATAATTGTCGGTGTCACAACAATTATCGAAGCATATTCAGGAATCTTTAAAGTAACATCTATTCAGGAAAAATAAAGGTCCTGACTTCTGATTCAAGATTAATGGGTAGGAGAGTTGGATTCATATATAAGCTTCACACTGAGATCCTGTATGACCATGTTTTCTAGGAGTTTATTCTTCATGTGATTGATAGCATTGGGTTTTAGGCTTCAATGGAAAGATTAAATATTATTTTGAATCTCCAGTGCCGTATATTTTTACGGTTAAAGGCTCTCTAGTCTCTCGCTGATTTCTTCTATCCTTCACAACAGATGACAGCTGCTAGCTTCTTCTTCATCTTCTACTTTGATCTCTGACTTGTCATGCTGACTTGTACAATCAGTGTGAAGTTATTCTTCAGGGCAGGACTTACTGCTTATAGTTAGATACAAAATTTTGGTTTGTTTGGATCCACATATTGATGATGCTATGTGCTTGGATTTCTTCATGATTGTCTTTTCTTTTTTCCTGACAAAATGTTTGTATCCTTTTACTTTCTGCTGAGTAAGTCATATTCTTGTTTGATGGTCAGATTTTGTTATTTTCAATTTTTTTTTGGCTTTTGACAGAGTAAAACCAAAGCAGAAAAAAACCAAGCAATGGAGCATTCAATGAGTGAGAACTCATGTCAGTTGTGTGCAGTTGAGAAGCTCACATTTGAGCCGCCACCGATATATTGTTCACCATGTGGTGCTCGTATTAAAAGAAATGCAATGTATTATACCATAGGAGCTGGTGATACACGGCACTGCTTTTGCATTCCCTGCTATAATGAGGCCCGTGGAGACACTATCCTAGTTGATGGAACTACTCTTCCGAAAGCAAGGATGGAGAAAAAGAAAAATGACGAGGAGACGGAAGAATGGGTATGTTATCCTGACATCTATGTACATATGTGTGTGTGTGTGTGTCTTTATTTTAACTTAATTTGATGGTCCGTTAGGGCTTTTGTGTTTCTAACGTTAGCACTTTGTATAGTGGGTTCAATGTGACAAGTGTGAGGCTTGGCAACATCAAATCTGTGCATTATTTAATGGTCGAAGGAATGATGGTGGGCAAGCTGAATACACTTGCCCAAACTGCTACTTAGCCGAAGTTGAAAGGGGAGAGCGTAAGCCCTTACCTCAGAGTGCTGTTCTTGGAGCAAAAGATCTGCCTAGAACAATTCTCAGTGACCACATAGAAAATCGATTATTTAGGCGGCTGAAGCATGAAAAACAAGAGAGGGCAAGAGTTCAAGGGAAGAGTTATGATGAGGTGATTCATTTGACTTTCCAATTGGTGTATACGAGTCACCGGTTTAAGTTTTGTGCTAAATATGTTCCGAGCATTTTCTTCAATGCAGGATGTACTTTTGCTGAAATCCATTATTTCAACCGCTTAAATTTGTTTTCATCTGAGGTGCTAATAATTGGAATGGTTTCACATTGTTCTTTAATTAAAATTGGATGGAACTGCTTTCCTATACCAGCCTTAAAACTTTTAACTGCCTTCTGGCAATAAACAGCCTGAGCTCTAATGCTCTTGAATTTGCTTTCTGTAACATTGGATGTCATTTTGCATGAGCCAGTCGTTGATTCATGGACTCTTCTGGTTAAACTCTCTTCATCTCTCTGTGTGGACTTGCATGAATGTGTGGTATGACTAGCTGATGGACTCGTTTTAACTATTTTCTTGTGGCAGACTAATCTAGGTGATTGCTTCAGACTATGTTGGGGAGAACCTGGGTTTAATTGCGCTGATACTTCTAGAAGGGCATCTTATCCCTATGGTCCTAACCCGTACACATCTGAGATTTCTCACACAAATTCGATACTTGAAATTAATTTCCTTAATTTTAGGAAGTCTCAGATGCTAAAGTTACACATCCAAGCCTTAATGAAATGGAGATTGTGACATTTGTTGCACAGAATAAGACTGGCTATCGGCTATTGAAAAGTACCTCCCAATTACTTTATTGGTTATCACTATTCGTGAATACAACGATTCTGCATATTAGAACAAAACTTTGCAAACGTGTCTTGGCAGTATATGTATCCTACTTTTTAGTTTTTTGTGTATCGAGTCTATCGACATATCCCTATCATACTGTACGTGTATCCATGCTTCATGTTAACGTATCTATATTATGTCGTGTTCCTATGATAAAACTTACCCCTCTCTCCTCTCTTCATCTCCCTACTTTTGATTACATTAGGAAAATCATTTAGGACATTATGGACAATTTCTTTTAATCTTTATCTTTTTATTTATTGCTGCATGATAGTTGTCGTTGCTGATCCTCTATGGACTTGAGTTGCTGCATGTGTCTAACTTGTTATTATCTTTTTTCTTTATTCTAATTTCTGCCAAGTGTCTGTACTTATTCTGCTGAAAATATTGCCAGGTTCCAGGAGCAGAAGCACTCGTTGTTAGAGTTGTGTCGTCAGTGGACAAAAAGTTGGAAGTTAAGCAGCGATTTCTTGAGATTTTTCAAGAGGAGAATTATCCGATAGAGTACCCATATAAATCCAAGGTATGCAGGAAATTCAACTAACCTTTTTAAGGCTCTTCCGTTGCTTGATGTACCATTGTCCTTTTATATTTCTCATACATTAGTTATCTCTGTTACATCTGTTGCCATGCTATCTCGGAAGACCGAACAGTGAGAGAATTTTTTTTTTTCAGGTGGTTTTGTTGTTTCAGAAAATTGAAGGTGTAGAAGTATGTCTGTTTGGCATGTATGTTCAAGAATTTGGATCAGAATGTCAACAGCCAAATCATCGCCGTGTTTATTTATCGTACCTGGATTCTGTTAAGTATTTCAGGCCTGAGATTAAAGCAGTGACTGGAGAGGCACTCCGTACATTTGTTTACCATGAAATTCTGGTATCTCGTTCTTGTTCTGTAATTTGTTTATTTTTTGTTTGTTCATAAGTTCTTGTGCTAATGCTTCTTCTCTTCCTTTCCTCTTTTCTTATCAACTTCTTCAGTATAATTATGGACCTCTTTGATTGTGTATCTGATTTTCTTTCCAGATTGGATACCTAGAATATTGCAAGAAACGAGGTTTCACAAGTTGCTATATATGGGCTTGCCCTCCATTGAAGGGTGAAGACTATATTTTATATTGCCACCCAGAAATTCAGAAAACACCAAAATCTGATAAACTGAGAGAATGGTGAGATCCAAAATGAGCTTGCAGATATGTGATGATTTTTCTCTTTGTATCATGAAGCAAGCTTTAGTTTTCTTTTCATGGGTGAATTCTTTCAATTCAGGTACTTATCAATGTTAAGAAAAGCTGCAAAGGAAAACATTGTGGTTGACCTCACTAATCTCTATGACCACTTCTTTGTTTCTACTGGGGAGTGCAAGGCTAAGGTAACTGCAGCTCGGTTACCTTATTTTGATGGGGACTACTGGCCCGGTGCTGCAGAGGATATGATTTACCAGCTTCGTCAAGAAGATGATTGCAGGAAACAATATAAGAAAGGGACAACCAAAAAGACCATTACAAAAAGGGCTCTAAAATTATCTGGCCAGTCTGATCTTTCTGGAAATGCTTCGAAGGATTGGCTACTTATGCACAAAGTAATACTTATTTTCAATTTGTTCCTGTTTAGTTAATTCAAGAACGCGTTCTCTAATTCTTTACTATTTAGGTTTCCTGTTTTCTTGTAATTTCCTATGTTTCTGTGTCACGGTTCTACTTATGCTCTAATTATTGTAATACTATTATATAACTTAGTTTTTGTTGTTAGCTTTTTCGTAATTTTCTATGCTTTGAATAGTGCCAACTAGAGAAACTGAGACAGTCCAAGTAGTTGGGATCTAGACTGTTGCTTTAAGTTCTATGTTTCAAATTAATTGTGCTTTTCGAATAGAATTTTTTGGTTTCGTTTGGAGATAGTTCTCTTTTCTTAAAAGCTATTTCATTTGTCCCAGCTTGGCGAGACAATTTGCCCAATGAAGGAAGATTTTATCATGGTTCACTTGCAGCATGCATGCACTCATTGCTGTATTCTAATGACGTCAGGAAACCGTTGGGTCTGCAACCAGTGCAAGAAATTTCAGCTTTGTGACAAGTAAGAGTTCTGCTATCATCACTGATTTTTTTTTTCCAAAAATTTTTGCTTCCAAAATGCACGTTCACGTATCTGATGCTCTGAAATAGTTTTATGAAATGCTGCACTATCTCAGTTAATGGTTCTTGAAAGATTCTTCAACCTCAATTTCATGTGACTTGCGTAACTATGTGCATTGATACTTGTGCTACTATTCTTGCAGGTGTTTCGAAGCTGAACAAAAACTTGAAGAGAGAGAAAGACATCCTATCAATCAGAGGGAAAAACATTTACTCTATCATGTGAGCTCATCTGTCCTTGAGTTTGCATTATCTTCTTGATGGTTCGTGGCCATGAGTTGAGCTATATTTGTTTATTGCTACATGATTACTTTTTCAATCTCCTGATTAGGTGGAAATCGATGATGTGTCTGAAGATACCAAGGATAAAGATGAGATCCTTGAGAGCGAATTCTTTGATACAAGACAGGCATTTTTGAGTCTCTGCCAAGGGAATCACTATCAGTATGATACCCTCCGCCGAGCTAAACATTCCTCTATGATGGTCCTTTACCATCTTCACAATCCCACTGCTCCTGCATTTGTGACAACATGCACTATATGTCATCTTGATATTGAAGCTGGCCAAGGATGGCGCTGTGAGATTTGCCCAGATTATGATGTATGCAATGCTTGTTATCAAAAGGACGGAGGAATTGATCATCCTCATCAGTTGACAAACCATCCATCCTTGGCTGATCGTGATGCACAAAATACAGAAGCTAGGGAAATACGAGTTGTACAGGTTAAAGCTCTTTTTCCTGTTGTGAATTCTTTTCTTTCCCCTTGCTTATTTACTCTCTTTTTTGTTCTTTTGGCAACTGTCTTATATTCTTTTTCTCATTTCTACGTATATACATATGAATGGCTGGGGTCCTCCTTATTTTTGCACTTCGTAAAAAATGCCTAGTAGAAATGGAGGTATAATACTTGACTGAGAGACATTTTGTTTACATTCGAGGTCATCTGGGAAGTGATAGTTGAAGATGCTGTGCACTTTCCAATGTATCGCTTTCTCCTTCCCAAGGAAAGGCTTTGCCTTGAATGAGAGCTATGTAGGAATGGTGGTTTGAACATTGGTTTTACGTTGTAGGCATTAAAGCTCTGGCTTTGAGTTTGAATTCGGGCCGTTGCCTGTACCTCTTCTCGAATTGTTCCAAGGTTGACGAGAAAATTATGTACGATCATTTAGTGCTTTTAAGCTTTTATAATCTGTTTGGTGAGGAAACATTGTGAAGCTGCTAAAAGCTAGTCTTTCTATGTTTCATGATGAGGACCACGTTTAGAAATGTAGAAGGCATGTGACTCGGTTTGCAGAAAACCAGATGTAGTTGTGGGGTGTGCATTTACTGATTTCACCCAAGGTGGCATGACCTGTTGGGGACTTACAACTTAAGGCTCCATCCAGTTGCCAAGAATTCGATGCAGAATCATTTTACTTTCCTCTGTGTGTTCATTTGGTAAGAGAATGTCGTAAGAAAGTTAAGCTATAATTTTGATCTGCGTAGGAAACTAGTTTAATGATAAGAATCCTGCAAATTTTGTATCTTTTACAAGACGTTTTGAAGGAAAACTAATCTTAGTGGGGAAGTTAAAGTCGAGAGTTCCACTGAACAAATAATAAATGAAAGAAACTTGGATATCCCATACTTTACTTCCTCACCAACTGAAAGGGGGCTAAGACTCTGCCTTGAAGCATCTTCATTGTCCACCTCCTGAGGTAGGTTTGCATCTAAGCCTTAAATACTTCTCCAAACTGTTGTGACTGGTTATCCACTTATCCTGATGTGGATGTCATTCAGTCTTTGATGACTGCTGTGACGTAATACCCTGCATATGTGGAATATCTTGGAAAATTTTGTGTGTAATTTCTTAAACCAATAGTGAACTGACTATGCATGTTTGTTAACTTCTTCCTCCGATTCTGATATTTCCCTCATGTTATACTTGGTTCCAATGAGCTAGTACTAGGCAGTTTAATTGTCTTTTGACATCTTGGATATAAAAGTAAGACCTTTGATATCTTGGATGTAAAAACTAAATGGAACTTGTTCTTTTACTTAATATGTTTCTGTAGAATTTATTGCATTGCTTTGTTTTACTACTTGTTTTCCTTTGCTGATGGAGTTACCCAACCTTTGTGGCCATCTTTGTTCCTATTTTTTATCATGGATCCTAACTGTATTGCCATCCTCACCTGCGTATGTGTTTGGTTGCAATGCAACTCCACTTTTCAAAGGAAACATGTTTTTCTATATCGGGACATATGTTGGATTCATGTTCTCATCATATTTGGTGAATCAAGTTAACTGCGGAGACATTCATGGACTGCTTTACGACTCTCTCCTACATAATGATTGGCCTAAAAACCACTGCTTTGTGTGTCCATTTTCATTTTCAATATCCCTACCTTCATTTAAGATTGATTTTGAAGAAGTGCGAGTTTTCTATCCGTGGTCTAACAGGATTTGATTACTTGATGTCACAGCTTAGAAAAATGCTCGACCTTCTGGTGCATGCATCTCAGTGTCGATCTCCAAATTGTCAATATCCAAATTGTCGCAAGGTGAAGGGTCTTTTCCGCCACGGGATGCAATGCAAAATACGTGCTTCTGGAGGTTGTCTTGTCTGTAAGAAAATGTGGTACCTCCTTCAGCTTCATGCTCGAGCTTGCAAAGAATCTCAATGTAGTGTACCGCGTTGCAGGTCTGTACCATCAACCTTTGCCCGGTCCTTTCCTCCCCCTCTATAAATATGGAGGTTTCATGTGTTAGGACCTTCATAATTGTTAATATGTTGATATTAATTCAGAGATTTGAAAGAACATGTGAGGAGGTTGCAGCAACAATCCGATTCCCGACGAAGGGCAGCAGTGATGGAGATGATGAGGCAACGCGCTGCTGAGGTTGCTGGCAATGCTGAATGACTAGGATGTACATATAATTATAGAGGTATTGCAGAAGAGCTTCCAGAGGGAGGTAGACTCCATTAGGCTGATAGCAGAATGAAACTGCAGCAAATTGGTTCATGTCACTCGGTAGTGCATAAGTGTTTAATTCATGTCGTGTTGATATACTCTCCCCAAGGAAGACGATGAAGTTTGTTGATCTGTGCTGCATCATCTTCTACGACTGCTAACCATATATTTCGGAGTGAGAGTACCGAAGCGTCCCTTCGTCGGTCGCTAATCTTGTGATTCTTTGATTTAGACTCTTGTAAGTTGTATCCGTCCAGTGCCATAACTGGTGGTGACTGTACTATTGTTGCCCTAATTGTCTAGTTGTCCTTTTTTTCCTTATGTTTATATTCTGTTGTCACCGCCAACCCCCCACCCCCCCGGAATATCCTTTGTAGATTGTCTGTTTATTTAAAGACGGGGAATAAAGTATGATTGTAAAATAGCAAATGCTCATTTAGGTTTGGAATACAATAATTACATGAGATGGTGAGGGCATTAGGGTACAATTAAAAACGCAATCTTGATATTTCAGGCAGAGAACCACCGTTGCCATCTTCTCTATTCTGTAGATTTTGGGCAGATTTTGATCATGGGTTTCATTTAATGGCCAATATCTTTAACCAATTATTCTACAACCACCACGAACACTTGCAGAAAAAACACTCATCAAATTTGGGATTCACACAAACTACATCTTTAGTGTGTGGGACTCACAAAAAGATGCAAGTGTGTTTAGTGTTTGTGTGTGTTTGTGGTTATAGAATTTGCCTATCTTTTAACATTGTTATTTTCAGATTTGTTTCCCCTTGTATGCGTATTTTCCATGAGTTTTGGAGTGCGTGCTGAGAGAGAACAAAACACTGACTGGTTTGACATATGCCAGTGCAGGATAAGAATTTTGTTTCCAGTTATTATGGTAAAATTAATTTCTAGTGTACTAATCCCTGTTATTTTAAAAAAATCATCAGAATTCCTATAATGAAATTTTCTATAATGTCAATGCTATCAAATTTTTGCATATTCCATGTATTTCAAAATATTGTATAACTTCTATCTGGTGAAAAAAAAAATATGGTTTGTTCATAATTTTTTTGTGGGTACTTGTTTGGCAGAGGGAATCCCAGGTAAATTGAATGACGTAGCACTGCACATGAATTTGAATCCATTAGAGATAATGAGAGTTCCTCTCTGAGTTAGAGGAGAGAACTGCTGGGATTGGTTTGAGAGTCAAGATTGCGATGTTCCAAGCCTGCAAGAACTTGTTTAGGTATACAAGCAGATTATTATTATTATATCTATTTCACATGAATGATGCCAACTAAATCTATTACAGATGAACGATCAGATGATGACGTGTTCTCTTCACATCAATATATGATACTAAACAACTCTAAATTAACATCGCTTCTTTTTGGCTTCCCATTTGGCCCCAGAGGCAAGGCATCTTGTTCTACCGGCAGGCAGTAAATCTTAGAAAATTAGCAAAAATCCTGTTGAAAATATATAAATGAGAGCAGACCAAACAGATCATGATAGATTGTAAATATCCCAAACACACCGAAGAGACTATGCACAGAACCCTTTAGTATTTTGCGTTTCTGCTTTTAGATGGGACTATCAGTGAACAATAAATAATTTTTCGTATGATATGCAGTCTCATAAAAGTAACAATAATGGGATTTATGACACTCGCATGATAATATGCCTTGCACTCTGTGGGTTACTATATCCGTTAAAAGTTTAATCCAACCTGTAAAAATGTCAACCAAACACCAGATATATGGCCTCCTTAAATATACATACAATTTGATGTTCATATCCAATCAAACAATGGGGCCTTATGGTATTTCCTTTCTCCATTCCTCAGTAGGAAGTTCAACCTCCTACTAAATGTGGCAACATTGACATACATGTTCATATTTAGCATCAAACATTCAACCTCCTATTAACCCTGCTTAATAACATTCAAGCAATAAATTTACAAAAAAAAATGAAAAAGTAACAAAGGGTGCAGCTGGTCACATTATGGAACACCGAAAAGGGAAAATCATGCAGGGATGCAGTACGTTTTTCCCCCAAAGCGAGTGCAAGTGCCTTGAGTGCCAAGGCTGACTACAAAAACTACCAGTTCCTCTCCATTACAACATGAAAGCTGCCCATGCCTAACCATGAATTTGATATGGCTTTTAAAGTTTCAAATTCCACACATAAGGGCTCCAAATGTCAAAATGATTTCTTTTCATAAGAAACCAGCCCATGAACTCCACCTTCAACTTGTGCTGCACCACTACGAACCTGTACAAGCCGAAGTAACAAACAATATCATGGGACAGAATTCCTCCCCCTTATATATCATTCACAAGAACTATCATCCATCAGTGATCGTGGACTCGTGTCAGGAAACTTAACCCACTAAATGAGCAAAAGAAAATTACTCTCAATAAGCAGGAATTGAAATTAGATGTATGGCGGATCGAATAAGTTGTTCTTCAAGAATAGCTACTTTAAAGTTTCAGTCTGTAGACTAGTAATAAGAGTCGTACTGGTTAGAGCCCAGAACCAAAGAAGGTATAACAGATAAAAGCTGGTTGTTTTATTTTACCTCGAGCCTAAGTACTGATGATCGTAATAGTTCATGAGCAGATTGCAAGGAAGAAGCACCGAGATCTTGGAAACCCTGCTTAACTGCTTGCATGTTGTATGGCAGAAACTTCAAGACAGAGCCTTTGTCTGCAACAGCTCCAACAACCCCTTGAGCAATCTTTAACTTAGCTGTATCACCCAAGTATCGGGCATCGCTCCCTTTCATCATTGCTTCCAGAGAACCCATGCCTCGATATTTTTTGATGCGGTGGCCACCCTGTTACAGAAAAAAAGTATGGGAAGAGATAACAACGACTGACTTTAGGTGAAAAGGCAAACATGGACTGCTTCTGCATCCTCCATATACCCAATAAAACACCTTACTCCAAAAGGAAAAGTAGCCATACAAACAAGAAAGATAAAATCGTACTCTAGTTGACCAACACGTCATATATTTCTACCAGAACAGACTTTAGGTGGAATCCGCATCTCTCGATGCCATACTTATCTTCCTTCATCCAAACCATCCAACATTAAAGAAAATTATCCGAAGGCTGAGGAAGCAACGTAATGAGATACAAATTGATTTCTTATCCAAAAAAAAATTCAGAAACTGTTGACTATATATTGAAAAATCATTCACCTCCTTCTCCTGTTCTCTCATTAGAGAAATTTAAGGCCTTACACCGAAAAGAAAGCAAGAAAGACAACTACTTCACAGCTTGTAAGTCTATCTCTTCCTTCCTTTATAGGTGTGCAAGAACATCAATATAAAGAGAGACATAAATATAACTCCTTGCTGTAATTGAAAGAGAGGAAAGAATTTATATGAATCATCGTAGATATACCAAAGATACTACACGTCCACAGTGCACACGATTGCACATAAATAATCGAAGGACTTTATTCCATATCAAAAACAACTCATCATTTACAAAAGCAATATAAAAGGAAAGCGACATGGCATGCATCACCTGACACTCATAAGCACCAGGAGCTTCATTACTTCCAGCTAAGAAGCTTCCCATCATCACAGTTGAAGCGCCGAGGACCAAAGCCTTAACAATATGTCCGGAGTTTGAAATGCCACCATCAGCAATGACAGGCACACCACTTCTTTCAGCAATAGATGAAACCTTATACACTGCAGTTGCCTTAAGCAATATCGAGAAAAGCAAGAGTAAAAAAAAATAGAACAGCCCCATAAATTAAAATAGAACTTTCCCTCATCATCAAAAGTTCCAATGGCAGAGATATACCAAATCAATTTAGAGCAGTACTAACTTCTCAGTTCTCAAGTAGCTACTACTAGAAGTCATCAAAGTTGCCTCATTTTGGAGATTATTACAGGAGACGTCAATGTCCAATAGGCAAAATTTCATTCAGAGTTAGAGACGAGAGGCCATCACTGTCTGTATCCCAGGCCATAGAGGATAATTCCCAACCCTGATCCACTTAGCTTTACCCAACAGCAAATTACTGTTCAAACAGACATTCTAAAGCTTTTTCCAGTGTCCCTCTATTGAAACAGACATTGATAGAGACTACAACAAAACAAAAAACTTAACATATTGATTAACCATTACCTGCCCTCGGCCGACAGCACAGACCTCCTGTGTGGTGCAAATGGAGCCGGACCCCATACCAACTCTCAACCCATCAACTCCAGCCTGAATCAAGTTGTGTGCTTGATTCATTGTCACAACGTTCCCCCCGATCACATCCAACTCCGGATACGTCTTCTTGACGTACTTAATCATGTCAATTTGATAGCTTGAATTTCCCTGAGAACTATCCAATACGACGACATTGACCCCGGCCTTCACCAATTGCTCCAACCTCTCCTTATCTGATTCCCTCGTTCCAATTGCAGCTCCCACCATGAACTTGCCATCTGACCCCATTGACGGCATCCCCAACTTTGGAAACCCCCTAATTCTGTCTATGTCAGCTGCACTCACAACGTCCACCACTTGTCCGTCTTTATCATTCACCAAAGGTACAAATTCCAGATTTTTTGCTGCTAAAAACACAGCAACTTGCTCTAAATCATAGTCGGATGGAGCTGAGATGGTTGATTTGACCATGCAATCAGAAACCCTAGCTTGTTTGTCATTCAACGCTTCCCAATCAGATTTCGTGACCGCACCTAGCAGCTTCGATTTCCTGGTGCCTGACTCAGTAACCAGAATGCACGTGGGTGAAGAACCGAATTCCCCAACGGAATCGATAGAGTCGGAAGGAGATTTGAATATTAAATCGGAGACAAATGGGATACGGTGAGACTTGGCAGAGCGGATGATGGCGGCTTGATCGGATGGGGAGTTGTTAGAGTGAACGATGCCGATGCCACCGAGGGCAGCCATGGCAACGGCCATAGAGGACTCAGTGACGGTGTCCATGGGGGAGGCAACGCAAGGGATTGAGAGGTTGAGGTTGCGGGTGAGTTTGGTGGAGAGCTGGACCAAATCTGTAGGGAAGTCGATGTAGTGAGGGAGGAAGATAACATCATCGTACGTGTACGAGTATCCCTGGTTGAATAGCCTCTCCGCCGGGAATCCATCGTCAATCGGAGCTCCGTCCATCGCAGAGACCTAGGGTTTGGAAACAAAGATGAACCACCTTAGTAATAAATAAACTACACACCTTCCCCAAAAAAATCTATTCAACACACCCAGGCTGCCTGAATCACAGAACGAACAATGGTATTTATATCCATACATACATATGAATGAATATACCCAAACATACCACCCATGGATAAGGATATGGAAAGTAGTATATTCTACAGTATTGTTGAAGAGTGATGATGACTCAACCAGCAAAGATGCGAAAGTTTAAATTCCACAGTGAAGAAGTTCTTTTTACCACGGAACGGAGACCGTTTGGCTTACTCTCTTCCTTGTCCTGTGTCGGGTACAGAGAAGTGATTCTTTTTGAGCTCCTCCCTTCCTCCAAAAACAAAATAAAAGGACTGACTGCCGGATATTCTTCACCGCCGGGGAAATTTATCTCCCTCACTCACTTACTCCCTCCGCCTGCCAAAGGTATATGCGTAACGAAACCTATCAACCAAATCTAATATTAAATATAAAATAATATGTTCAAATTAAATAATTTTTTTTGGGTGGCTCAATGTATCTTTGTTTTTATTTTTTTGTCCTTCACTTTTTTAAAAACTTCTATATTTGAGTTTTCAAATAAATTATGTATATTGAATCCACTAAAATTTATTTTATATTTTTCTGAACAGTCAATAATGCAAACTGAAATCAAATTTCTTTTAATTATAATTGAGTATATATAAACAATACATGAACATAAATAAACACACAAATTTAGTCAATATTTGTGCCAATTTGTGGTCATCGTCCCGGCGGATCTATCTCTATTACTTCGTATCACAATTGGAGACGTACTTCATAAGGATGAGTCTATCCGCGTGCTTCGACTGATGCATATGACGATGGATGGTATAGGGTAATGAAGGTATAAGAAAATTTGCACAAAGTGATTGCCATTAACATGGTTAATAGCTATATGTTTGCGCGCTGCGAATGGAACTGGATGGGAGTTCAACGGCAAGTGAGTAAGACAACTTGAAACAATTATATTATGGAGTAAAACGTTATACGTTAATGCGATGACAAGCCCTAATGGTATAAAATCAATCCAATGATCCTCTAGTGCCGATAGCTGGAAGCAACGAAGTCTTTATAGCATCTTGTATACATAATCACGTTTTAGATAAAGCTGATCGTACAGAATCCAATTTTGTTCAATCTTTTGGATAAAGTCCAGTCATACTTGAGCTCATTCATCTTCAGAACCAAAGAGTTAGGCAGCTATCGCCCTAAAGCCACAATGACCGTTGGATCGAACGTCAACATAGTGGAAAATATAACGTTGATACTGCTCAGGAAATTTATAAGCAAGGTGATCTCTCCCATTTCTCCTTCGTGATGTTGGAATACGTGAGACCCGAGATTCTGAAGTGGATACTGTGAAGAAAAGTATGTGACCTTAGCTAGTTCATGGTTATGAAAATCTGTATCAACTGTCAAACCCCACATGACACCGTTTGGAGGTTGTGCTACACCTCACAACTTAAATAGGCAATCACATTTTTTAGTTCCAGTAATCCTTTGCATTGAATGCCCTTCCGGTGGCGGTTTGTACAATCCTCTCATTTTACAAATAAGAATGAGCTTCAGCATCTTGTTGCCCTTCATACTAGCAGATTTACTTATAACAATCACAAAATTATTTTTCTTACCAACTCTCCGCACCCAATCTAACATGACAACTCTAATTTCAAATATTTATAACAAAAAAAGTGAATATGTATAAGCACAACATTATGCAGCCTACTTTCAAAATAAGTAACAAATATGTATAATAACAACAGTAATAACTAACCTGATCAGTCATAAATTCGGCTGTGTAATCACTCCCAACGTAGGGACTGCTCTTTCCACAAGGAACATCATTCGCAATATTGTTCCCAACTATCCAAAAATAAAAAATTGTACGGATCTATAATATTCTATATTCTTCTATGAATTGTGAAAATGAAATGAAAGTTGAGAAATTTGCGAAGATGTGGTGAATGAGAGTAAGTGTAAAGTAGTTATATATATAAAGAATTAAAGATAAGAAGAAAATCTGAATGGGTGGTCAAAATTGAAGATAAGGGGATAAAAAGAAAATCTGAATGAGCGTTTATAATTGAAAATAAGAGGATAAAAAAAATTTAAATGAGTGGCTATAATTGAAGAGAAAAAGAAAATCAGAATGAGTGGTTATGAATAAAAATGAAGGAAATAATAGATACAATGTGCTAAAATTATTAAACTGCCACAAAAATATAATTTTTCCGTTTTACATTATTTCACTATTAATATTATGCTCATTTGATAGGTTTCGTTGAGTAGATTTCAAAAATATAAAATTTATTATAAAAAAAAAACATGAAAAAAGTTATTAGCATTAAAGATTTTACAACAAAAAAGAGGGAGGGAGAGAGAGAGCATGTGGGGGGTGGGGGTAAAAGGGGGAAGGAGGGGGCCCATGTCGAGGGGTCTGACACAGGGCGATTGGTAATCTTCAAAAATAAGTATTATTTGTAATTTTTAAATTTCAAATAATAAATTTATTGAAATAATTTTTTGTGCAAATCTTGTATGATAGATTAGATCTTTTGAACAATGAAAGTAAGATTAAAAAAATATTTTCATAAATATATTACTTTTAAATTTTAAAATTATAAATAAATATTTATTTTTTAAGAATGCTCAGTGGAAATGAGACAAATATTTTAAGACAACTAAATGCTGTGTTTGGAACACTTTTATTTTTAACGAGTAGTAAGGGTAAATAAGTGGTGAGAAATAGAGAGAGAAATGATTGAAAATAAAAGGAATCTTTTGAAAAAAGCTTTTCAAAAAGAGAAGCAAACACAGCATAAAAAATGGACAAATAAATTGGAACAGAATGAGTACATTCAAACAATTACATAATTGAAAACTTAAATGCTAAAAGTACTACAGAAAAGATGGGTACGTATAAGAAATTTGTACCCACGCATACAAATCCTTTTGAGACTCGTTTTGGGTCTCATAAAGATGATCAAAACCATTCAAATTGTTCAATTTTTTATTTATTTTGGGTCCCATAAAAAAATCTAATTTAATCAGATATGATATTGATAAGGACATTTAGAAAAAACATCACAATTTGCTTCAGAATTTAGGCTTGAATTACAAAACAAATTTGAATGCTTTGCAAACGTCGTTATCGTTATCCATTTGAGTTTAATTTTTTCATAAAACTTGAAGAGAATAAAGCGCTTCGATCATATTTAGGGTCCGTTCCGGAAACAAAAATAAGTACTTATTTTTTAAGAAGGTAATTTCAAGTTCAAAAATTATGTGCTTACGCAAATAATTTTTCTACCACTATGGATCTTGTTTGATAGATCTCATTGAGATCTTTAATATGGTGCAAAAAAAAATGAAAAATTATTTTTCATTTACATTATTTTTGAGTTTGAAAATGTGAAATAAACTGTTTATTTTTTAAGAAAATTTCTAAAACGGGGCCTTATGCAACCCGAGAGAGGCCCCAAGTGGATCTGTGTGAGCAGGTTATCATATTCATTTTTAAATGGATAATGATTTGATCACACTCGTCTATTTGATAATTCCTTTTTTTTTTTTGTCTTTCATGGGGAAACGCCCCCCCCCCCCTCCAAACTTGATATAAATAAAAATACAAAATAAAAAAATAGAGTGCCATTATAAGAAAAGGGGTGAAAAAATCTTTTCCTTTTTTGATTTATTACTCCTCTGTTGCATATTGAGAGTCTCATACTCTCTTGTCATTTTTTAAATTAAAAAATCAACTACTTCTGTGTATAATTTTTCAATTTTTTACATTTTGTATTAAAGATCTCGATTAGTATTTTAATTTGATACGAAAATTTTTAAAAAATTATACACGAAAGTAGTTAATATTTTTAATTGAAAAATGACATAATTTTTCATGGCGGACTGTCAAAATGGAGGAGTATTTGTTTGTTTGGGGGCAAGGGTCCTGTCCAGTTACACTCCCAACTAATTCTGTCCAGTTTGGATTCGTTGTGGGCCCTTTTTAGATCCGCAACAATAATGGAACCGTTCATTTTTTAGAGCTCGTCAAGAATTGTGGCCAAGCCAAAAGTTATGTTGATCGGATATCGTATGATATGGTTTGATATGATCGGATTACAATTCATTTGACATAATTATTTGAAAATAAATGCATTTCGATAACATATTAAACGATATCCAATCAATGTGATTTTCGGGCAGACCAATGTTCTCGATGAGCTCTAAAAAATGAACGATTCCGATTATTGTTAAGGGACCGAAAAGGGCCCACAACAGATCCAAACTGGATGGAACTGGTTGGAAGTGTAACTGCTTAGGACCCTTGCCCTGTTTGGGGGAATCATTGACAGCACTTGGCAGCATCAATAATGTGGGAGGTGCTAATCCCCCCCCCCCGACACACACACCCCCTGGATCCCACACCAAATTTTCCTCCCTACCCCTCCCCCCCTGCCCCCCCACCCCCCCTTTCCCCTTTTTCTTCCCGGGTGAATCGGGGCCCCACCCCCCCTCCCTTTTTTTTTTTTTTGCCTACCCCCCTCCCCTTTCTACTCCTTTTACCCGGCCCCCCCTCCATTCCTTCTCCCTTCCCTTCCTTAAAATCCGGCCCATCAACTGGCCCCCCATTTAAAACACCCCCCCATTTTGTAATTTTTATTTTTATTTAATTATTTTTGAACCATGGAGCAAATATATGGGGGGGGGGGAGAGGGGCCGGCCATACGGGATGGGAAGAGAGGTCCTCATTTTCCTATAAATAGGGCCCTTTGTGAAACCATTTAATTCACACCTTGAATTTCTCCAACTTTTCTCTCTCGAAACCTTGTGTTTGTTCTTTGTTATAACTTTGTTCTTAGTATTCTTGAGTTTATTCTTTAGTTTTTCAAGAAACTCAACCTAAGGCCGCCATCAAACCACTACCTGACCAGTCTCTCGATCCAAAAAGTTTTGTAATTTAGTCAATATTTAGTTTCGAAGGAAAAAGAAAGTCTTTTCTTTTCTCTTTCGAAGCTACCGTAAGAAGTCATTTCGTTCAATAGCCACATTCACCTTCCATAAGCCGACGTAATTTCCTTTCCGTAGCCATACTATCCGCTAAGAAGAACGGTAAAATATTTGTAGCCACCTTTTCTAGTCAAAATTTTAGTTATATTTTATTTTTGTGTTTAAAAATGCATGTTAAGTTAAAGTATTAAAAATAGCCGTAAAATATTTCTAACACTATGTTTTACGATTGTTTTTACGACTGTGGAGTAACCAGAGGCTAACACCCTCGAAAGTTTGTCAACAAGTCTGGCTTCGTGCCGACTAAGGAAGGAATGGTGATTCTAACTGGATTCGTCCGACCATCCGACCTGGGACTTTCCTGGTTATTTCTATGTCAAATATAATCCAGAAAAATTAGAATAATGATTTTCGGTGAAAATTAACGACTTATTAATTCAAGAAAAAATATGTGTTTTTGGACTCCCCTCAAAAGAAGAAAGAATAATTTGATTAAGAACATGGTTACTTAGGCTTTCCTCACAGATAGGGGTGTAAACGAGCCGAGCCGAGCCGAGTTTCGAAGAGCTCGAGCTCGGCTCGTTAACTTAACGAGCCCAAAACTCGAGCTCGAGCTCGGCTCGAGCCTTAACGAGCCGAGCCCTTAACGAGCCGAGCTTAGTAATTTACTTAACGAGCCTCTCTTTATCGAGCCGAGCCTCCCTTAACGAGCCGAGCTTTTGTCTAACGAGCCGAGCCGAGCTCGGCTCGTTTAGTAAACGAGCCGGATACTCGAGCTCGAGCTCGGCTCGTTTACTAAACGAGCCGAGTCGAGCCGAGCCTTAGCGAGTCGAGCCGAGCCGAGCTCGCGAGTAGCTCGGCTCACTTACAGCCCTACTCACAGACTGTGTACATAAAATTTTGTAGGAACGCCGCAGCGAAAAATTCGGGGCGGAACAATGGATGACTACAACTTTTTAATTTCAGATTGGTCATTTGAGAATGATGTTCGTAATGAGGAGAGCATCTCCAACAATAGTCGCGATTATACACCCGAATTTACCACCGATCAGGTTAGTTTTTATTGTTAATGTTTTGCATATTCGTTATTTATGTTAAAATTGGATACTTATACATAGTTATTTTTTTTATATAGATTTTTGAAAGTAGAGAAGAGATGTTAGCTTGGGTGCGAAGCGTTGGTCTAAAATATGGTATTGTGGTCGTCATTTTAAATTCTGCTAAGTTAAAAGGTGGCAAATTGCCAAAATGCATTCTTGGTTGTGAAAGAGGAGGAAAGTACGAACCGCCACGTAATCTGGTTGAAGGGCAATCCTTGCAAAGAAACACTGGAACTAAAAAATGCGATTGTCCATTTCAACTACGAGGTATACCAGAACATCCATACGGTATCAGGTGGGGTTTAGAAGTTATTCATGGTGTCCATAACCATGAAATAGCAAAACATATGGAGGGCCATGAGTACCCGTCAAGGCTAAAACCAAGAGAAAAACAATTTGTGGTTGACATGGCCAACAGCACCGCCCCTCGTGAGATTCTTAATATTTTGAAGCAAAAAGACCCGTCAAACACTACGGGAATCAAGAGCGTTTATAACGCCATTTTTGCAAACAAAGCAACTAAACTGGATGGTCTAACTCCTATTCAGTATGTCATAAATCAATTACTTAAGAAAGATTACCTCCATGAATTTCGTACAAATCCAGATACGAACGAAATCACAGATATTATTTGGGTTCATCCTGTGAGCCTGGAGCTATATGTCAACTTTCCGTCCGTATTGATCATTGACGCCACATACAAGACCAATGAGTATCGAATACCATTATTGGAGGTTGTGGGTATCACATCCACGGCATGTCACATCCTATGTATTTGGCACATAAATCAGTGCGTCATGAAGAACTGCAACCGTGTGCTTGGTCCGGAATGGAAGCGCTTTCTCATGTCATGGCACTCACTTATCAATTCATCTACACATTCGTCTTTCGAACAGAAGTGGCAAGCCATGTACGACGATTTCCGCCAATTCCCGACTATCATAACTTACTTGTGGCAAACTTGGTTAAGGTCGTACAAAGAGCGATTTGTTTCAGCATGGATAGATACTTGCATGCACCTTGGAAGCAATTCAAGTCAAAGGTATAATCGATTTTTAACTTTACTAGTAAAATTTTGTGCATTTCTCTACTACACTAACAAATACTTTTTGATATTTTCCTATTTAAACACATTGCATTATTCCATTACAGGGCAGAGTCTGCACATGCGAAGCTAAAGCGATATTTGGGGGATACAATGTCATCGCTACAAACATCCTTTTATAAAATAGAAAAGATGTTGAAAAATCAGTTCGGGGAGATCAAGAAGTCGTTCGAGAAATCATTGCACATTCCACGCCACAAACAAATACATGACGGCATTTTTGATCAGGTAAGGTGTCGCATTTCATTAGAGGCAATGGAGTTCATACATGAACAGCTAGAAAGCGCTTTAGAAGTATCCCCCCACATTGGCGGCTATTGCAATTGTACGATCAAAATCACACACGGATTGCCATGCATGCACGATCTAGCATATTATCGTTCCATTTCAACTCCAATTCCGTTATGGAGTATCCACGCTCATTGGACTAGGTTATCTATGCACGCAATCGAGTTTAATGAGGACGGAACACGACCTGACAGGACATCTCAGGTCGTTGAGATATTAGATGGGATGGATCCAAGTATGCGAGAGCATATCATAGACAGGATTATAGATATGGCAGATCCATCTCGTAGCACAGTTCGACCTCCATCGTACAACACAGAACATAGGGGTCGACCTGCAGGTAGAGATGAGCAAAGCACACGTCGCATACCTTCTTTCTCAGAAGCATCCACTTCAGGATCAAGGACTGCAACATCGCGAGTGAGAGGGAGAGGGAGACGTGGGAGGGGTTCGGGGTTCCCAACACTCAATTTACAGTTTCACCCATTCCTGATCGCTACATTCAGCAATTACCTCAGGCTTATCAGCGTTATGTTTCCCACACTGTTGATGTGCTTGGTGATGGTCATTGTGGATTCAGGGCGATAGCTGCACAAATCGAGTATAGTGAAAATGATTGGAGGAGAGTACGAAAGGAGCTTATTGAAGAGATTGAACAAATTTTTGATTTATACAGGAGGGTTTTTCCAGTACATGATTGTGCAAACCATCTACTAATCTTACTGAATTGGTTCAGGCCTACGGCACCACAGGCACATTGGATGGAGGCTATGACTTTAGGAATTGTCATCGCAACAAGGTACAACCTTGTACTGTATACATTTGATAACGATGTTTACAGTTGTTTTACTCATTTGCCATTGAGGTCCCCTCCAATTCCAGTAGAATACCGCCGGGAAATTGCTATTGCCCGTGTTAACAACGATCACTTTGTGCAAGTTTTCTTAGAACCTCATCACCCTGTACCACCCATTCCAATATGGTGGGAGCAGCATAAATCGGACGAGGCTACAGGATGGGCTGCCAGTTATGGAATACGCTTGCAATTGTGGTACCAAGTAATGGGTATAAACACGCCGGGAGCAGCATTTGGAGGAGATATTGATTAGAATTTATGTTTTTATGTATTTTCATGTTTTGACAATATGTACTCAATTATAATAAAATGAAATTTTGTTTCAATTTACTATTATTGTTCATTACAAGTTATTTTTATTATTTCATTGTTAAAACAAATTAATTAACTAATTAAAATAATATAAATTTATTAAGTATAAAGTCAATTTTAATTGAAAATAAAATTTGACTTAACCACAAAAAATAGAAAGAAGGGAGGTAAATGGGAAAAGAAACGAATAAAGAAAATAATTGAAAATTAAGGAAGGAAAAAAAATTCAAACTGAAAAAAATAAAAGGAAATAAAAAGGAAAAAAAATTTCAAATTGGAAAGGAAAAAAGGAAATAAAAAAGGGAAAAAAAAAACTAACTGAAAAGTAAGAAAGAAAAGCAAAACAAAAAAAAAAAATAAAGAAAGCAAAACCGGCACAGGAGAGAGAAGGAAACAAAAAAAAAGAAAAGAAAAGAAAGCAGAACGAAAACCTGCACGGGGGGGGAGGAAAAAAAAAAAGAAAAAAAAAAAGAAAGCAGAACCGGCAGGAGGGGGGTGGGGGGTGGAGGGTAAAAGTGGAATTGGAAAGTGGGGCCGGGGGTGTGTCAGGGGGGATTAGCAATTTTCAATAATGTGGTGATGTTGACTTGCAAAGTCGGATCTGGGACTGGGAAAACCAAAATTGCAGAGCTGTGTAGGCGGTAGGGGTTGCTTCCATAGCTGAGCTTGGACATTGAAAATGGAAGGATATCCGTTCGGGCATCACAACACTCATCATGGACATCACAATCCCAGGGATGGAGAAGAATACCCACCACCAGGGCCTCCTCCTAGCTTCAGAGATGATGGACCTCCACCTCCTCCGCCGCCTTCATATTACGGAGACTATGATCCACCACCACCACCGCAAGTAAACCCCCATCATCCTGCGTATCACAGTGGAAGTGGAGGCGGAGGATCGTATGATTCCCCTCCGATCTCAGATTTTCATTCTCAACCACCACCATCCCAGAACTTCAATTATTCGTCGTCGGGTCACGGTTACCCTTCCCAACAACCTGCAGATCGGACTGAGTATACTACGGTGGTCCATCATGAACATGTCGAATCGGAAGGGCATCACTCCTATCGCCCTCATCTCCCATCGTTCCTTCACCACCACGAACATCAACAGGGCTCCGCCGCTGGTAAGCCTACTGTTAGGGTCTTCACCAAGGCCGAGACTAATTATTCTCTCACTATCCGTGACGGAAAGGTCATTCTTGCCCCTTCCAACCCCTCCGATCCCTTCCAAGTATGTTTTCCTTTCTTTTTCTTTCATCATCTAATTACTGAACTCTCTCAAATTTTCTTTTGTTTCTTAGGAGTAGTTATTACGGATTAATTGCTGCATCTGTAATGTGTTTCGGGTATTGTTGTATCGTAGCACTGGATCAAGGATGAGAAGTACAGCACAAAAGTCAAGGACGAAGAGGGCTTTCCCAGCTTTGCTCTAGTGAATAAGGCCACTGGTCAGGCCATGAAGCACTCTGTGGGCGCTACTCACCCTGTATGTTCATGCTTTACTTACCTGCTGCGTATCCATTTTCTATCCTGTAATAATGAAAACTTTTTCTTATTTTGATCAAAAGAATTTGACTTTTTTTGGTTATATATATCTATATTTGGCTGCGTCCTGCTGTAAGTCTGTAATATGTTAACTGCGACCCCATTATGAGTCCTACGTCCGTATTTAACTTTTTTGTTTGATAATGGCCGTTAACGGCTCCAGATCAACAACTAACACCTACAGCTATCATCCATCATCTACTTCCAATTAATCGACAAACTAATTAAAACTTTTCCGATTACCAATTAAAAGAGCATCCTAATGTTGGGGTCATACGACGCAGTTGGTATCACTTGTGACCTAGAGTATTTGATTAAAAAGTCTTAGAATGGTCCATTCAAAAGTTTTGGGTACAGAGGGAGGTAGCCCATCACCTCAGGCTTTCCTTTGGTAGTTGCTACAGGATACGTCGTTATTGCCTTTCCCATGCCTACTGGAAGTATGAGTGCAAATACGAATGTTAATACCCCTTTTCAAGCCAGAATTGTTATTTATGCTATACATGAGGAGCAATTCACTAAATTTGCTTGTCCAAAACAAGTGAACTATCAAATGTAGAAAAGCAGGGCATGCTTTTGATCCTTCATGCTTTGAGGCATCTGGAGAAATAAAATAGATAGGGTTTGGAAGGACTCCATGTTATGTATAGGATTTGCCACCTTTGTTCCTTGTTTAAATATCTCCTGGGCAACCATTTCTGGCCATATGCTTTCACATTTGGTAATGGTCATACGGCTATAAATATTACTGTGCAGGTGCAGCTGATCCCTTATAATCCAGATGTTCTCGATGAGTCGGTATTGTGGACCGAGAGCAAGGACTTGGGTGATGGTTATAGAACAGTGAGAATGGTTAATAACATTCGCCTCAATGTCGATGCTTTAAATGGTGATAAAAACCATGGAGGTGTTCGCGAAGGCACTACCGTTGTTCTTTGGGAATGGAAGAAAGGAGACAATCAGCGGTGGAAGATCATTCCCTACTGTAAGTCATTGAACCTCTTTTCCTCATGCGTGGATTATGTCTGCCGTTCAGGGAGCCTCTCATTTATCTTTTGCTATTTTGATCTCTTTCTGGATGTCCTTTTTGCAGGATGTTGTGGAGTTCCTGGTATGGAAGCTCAGTTGCGATCTATATGGAAGACTTAATAGAATATGCTAGTGTACTCTTCATGAGTAGTTTGTGTGTTTCTATCTATGCTGTTTGGAAATCTTTGTTGGTCAAGATGCTTCTGCTACCGTTATTAGGTACTTGGTTATGGTTTGCTGTGTGCTGTCTCTTGGCTTTCCCAACTGCCAAAAAATAAATTTAAGTTAAGTGGAGTTGGAAACATATTTGGATTGCCATCATTGAATGCATAATATTAAGTTGTGGAAATTTCTGAAGGCCTAATTTTACTATTTACATCTTTTATGTCAATTTGTTGCTGATGCGATGTCATTGTGCTTGTCTCCTCTCCTATGCTTTGCTCAAATGCTTTTTTTCTTTCCAAAGCCTACCGTGCCATGTTCGCCGCTCTCTCTGTTTTTTGTGATTGTACATCAGTTTTCTCCATCATGATTTACCTCCTCTCCATAGGATTTGGATGACCATACCTTGCGGTGTCATATACGACCTGTATAAAATCATGTCTGGCATAGTGGCATTAGAGAGGCTCTTCCCTGATCTCTAAGATTTGTTAGTGTTGTGAGTTTCTACTTCTGGAAGTATTTCGATGAATCTATTATAAGTGTGGTATGATGCACGGAGCAGGATATCCCGTAGCTAAATGCTGTTGGGGTCTTCATTGAACGTGGATGAAGGCTTTCTCTTTTGCATTACAGCCGTCTTGAAGTATACGAAGCCATCTTTATGAACATGAGAGCCCTATCCGCAATGGATGGGATTATCGTATTGTATATTGGCAAAATTAATGTCGAGAGAGAATCATATTGGCCCATGGCAGAGGGAACTTTTTGACACCAGCATCACCAATTTATGTCCCCGCCAGAACCGGATTAGCTAGTTCACCTGATTCCTTGCACCTCGCTGCTACGCAAGAGAATTGTAATTTTGAAACTTGCGTTGCATGTAGTTTGTATTTGGCTAGTATAATACAATGTATTTCCCTGATTGATGATGATCACCGAAGATGTTTGGGTTAACTTATGCGTATATTGATTAATTAAATGATTGATTTCAACTTTGACTAGCGAGGGTCTAATTAAACTAGAGGCAAAATTTCGTGCTATTATTCTTTCATAGCTGAGTTTCTTTCATCCCTATTTTTTTCCCCAGTATATCAGCTTTATTCTTTCTTCATATATTTTTTTTTCCCAAACTCGATATGCTCAAAATATAAGACAGAAACACTATATTTGGTTTTTATTTAATTTATCTAATTGGATCCACTTGCATTTAGGGCCTCATATCTTGATCTCTACATTTGTTCTTTGTTTTAGTATCATTTTCTTGGGAGCAATTCAGCTCCAGTTTTTTTTTGGTCCAGTCCGGTCCAGTTTTGGGCCGTTGTGGGCCCCTCCCGGGTCCACAACAATGATCGGAATCGTTCATTTTGTAGAGCTCGTCGAATATGTCGTCCACGCCAGAAATTAGCTTCATCGAACATCAATAGGTACATGGATGAAACAGATTTGTACATGAAAAAATGGGCAATTATTAATTTTAACTTAATTTTTGTCATCGCTTTTTCTTTGTACAAATCTGTTTCATCCATGTATCTATTGATGTTCGATGAAGCTAATTTTTGGCGTGGACAACATATTCGACGAGCTCTACAAAATGAACGATTCCGATCATTGTTGTGGGTCCGGTAGGGACCCACAACGGCTCAAAACTGGACCGGACTGGACCAAAAAAAAACTGGAGCTGAATTGCTCCCCATTTTCTTCTTGCTTTCTACTCAAACCAAATAAAGCATTATTTTCTTTAATAAATTCTTTCCTTCTCTTCCCTTGTTTTTCCCAAGTTTTAAAGAAACCATCAGTGGCTGATCAAATCTAACTTGGTTTTTGTGCAGTGCTTATGTAATCCTTATACTGTTATGCAGCTGATGTTAGTTAATTTACAAGCAGCTCTTTTGGATTTTTTTAATCTTTGTTCTTTCTTTAATGTTGTAAGGGTTGTCAAGGTTTCGAGACTTGTAATAAAGAGGGTTCATTTTAAAGCTAAGGTTGTGCTACGTTGTATGTAATTTGCTTTTTTGTTTTTCATGGGATGAATCTTGTTTGTTTGTTTTTTTTTTTATCCGCATGGGATATATCTGGTTCGGAAAAAAAATTCTAGCTTGACGTACCAAAACTTTGAATTGCGAAGTGGTGGCACCATATTGCCACTAATTGGTGTGCAACGTCATGGGTTCGACTTTGGTATATCCCTCTCCCTCCCTCTATCTATCACAATCTATCTTTGACGTGACAATTAGCTTAACACTTAACAGGAAAAAAATGGGTACGTAAGGGATTTTATATTCGTGTGTATAGGTTCATTGGAGTCCCTTATACTATTGTTCAAAAGTAGTAATTTTTTAGGGTTCTAAAAAAATTATTTCAATCGGATATCGAGAAGACTGTTTACAAAAACTTCCAATTTTTGTTCAGTGTATAAGCTTGAATTACGAGATAAAGTTGTATATTTCGTAAATGCATTTACTTATAGGGATGAGATTTTGGTACTTCACTTTTAGCTAATGGAACTCTACTTTTAGTTTTATTTTCTCATATGATTAAGAGACAAAATGGAATGCCAGTAACTAAAACTGGAGTGTCAAAATCAATTTCTTTAAAGATACTGTGAGACTGTTTCAAATGAACAGTAAAAAGTACTTTTAGAAAAAGAAGGTTTTTCAAGTTAAAAAATCATGTGTTTACGTAAATAATTTTCCTACTAATATGGATCTTGTTTGATAGATTTCATTAAGATCTTTTAAACGGTGCAAAAAAAATTGAAAAAATATTTTTTATTTTCATTATATTTGAGTTTGAAATTACCTTCATTTTAAAAAAAATATTTTTTTGTAAAGCGGAACACCCCTGTTTAAAAAAGATATTTTTTTTTTAAAACGGAACACCCCCGTATTGGATAGTGAGACCCATGTGAATAAGATAGTGAGCACCATAGCGGTTGAGTTCAATTTTTCATAGTACAAGGCTAGAATAAGAAAATTAATTGTGACGCTTCTTGGTCCAGGAATCTCAAGAGGGGATGGGGTGGAATTATTTTGAGAGATAATCATGGTCATCTTGTTGATGGGAGAAGATTCAGGATCTCATCCACTTCGGCTTTCCTTGCAAAGGCCTTTGTTCTTCGTGAAGCATGCCTTTTCAGCAAAGCCTTGAACCTTTCCTCTGTTTGCATCGAAAATGATAATGCGCAACTTATTTCTTTAAGTGTTTCAGAACTTGTTCCTCCATGGGAAGCTTTGACAATTATTTCCGATATTCGTTTGCTTGCTAGTGACCTGAGGCTTTCTTTCTGCTGGACCCCCACGGGAAGGAAATGAAACTGCTCATTGGATTGCCTCATCTCAAGCCTCTAGCTTAGGTCTTAATTAGGGCTGCTCAAAAAATTCGGTGAACCGTGAAACCGGTCTGGACCGAATCGATCCGTACCTTTTGGATTTTGTTCGTGGATTAATGGTCCGGACACGGATTGAAAACTTAGAAAACCGTGACTCGCGGTTCGGTCCACAGATTTTCATTACAAAACCGTGGATTAACCGAACCGAATCGTGAGATATTTATTTTATATAAATAATATATATAAATATATATATGTGTGTATTTTTATAATAAATTGTTAGTAATGTTAACACTTTTTCCACCAATTTTAGTATTTTATCTTAATAATGTGATATAATGTAGATGTACATAAAAAATAGAGAGTAAATTATAGTGTTTTCATATAAATAACGGGTAAACCTAGTTGAGTTTCACTAGTTTGCTTCTTTTTTATTTTTTTATGTTATGTACTATAATGATACAATCCTACTAGTGTTTAGATTCTTTTGAATCTGATTTTTGAAATAGGCTTTTAGTAGTTTATGTAACAAATACTTTCTGGTGGTGTTAAATTTAATTTTGAATGTAACATTCTTCTCTTTTAGTGTGGGATATATACTTGATCTTTATTTTTGCTAAAATCCGTGGACAAAACCGTAACCGATTCGCGAGTCACGGATCGGATTTTATTTCGTAAAAACCGAACCGTAGGACTTTTGGTCCGGACACAGATTTCATTTTGTAAAAACCGTGACTAACGATTCGGTTCTTAAATTCCTAAAAATCCGAACCGAATCGGACCGCGAACAGCCGTAGTCTTAATTGGGTGGTTTGCCCCGGTAGTTTTGGTTTCTATTTTATGTAAATATCAATGAAATTCTGTTCAAAAGAAAAAAAGGCTAGAATAAGACAGGGGTCCCATGTGAATCTTTAAGCGCAGCGCTGTTAACAAGACTACTAGATAGTGAGACCCATTCGACGGCCACAGACCCAGATTCCCCTCCCCCCAAACCCGCCACAACGCACACAAAAAACACACGAGACTGGGAAGTGGGAACCGTGCAAAGAAAGAATTCTCTGCTGTGAAAAGCTCTAGAAATCTATACCCAACTTTAAGCTGCAATCTGCATAAGCATCCGTCCCCTACAATTACATTCATGCTTGAGGGTACTGAATGATTAGGTCAACCTATCTGCGACATTCTCGAAGAGTTTCAGTTTGACAATGGGAGCTAGCCGAAAGCTACAGGGTGAGATCGATCGGGTTCTGAAGAAAGTTCAAGAGGGCGTCGATCTTTTTGACAGTATCTGGAACAAGGTATACTGCTTTCTGAATTCTTAACTACTGCCGTTTTACTCTCCAATTGATTTCGAACACTTCTTTTCTTGCCTTTAAAAAATGCATAGCCATCAACTTCGTCTCTTATTTTGGGCACACGCCCCTGAAAATCACATTTTTAGTTCATGAAAATTTCGGGTTGCGCCCTTTTTGTTTTTGCTTTGAAAAGCATGACGAAATGCTGTTTTGAGAGAGTCGCTACTCGGGTTTTACGGAAAACACCCAAGGAATCGGTTTGGAAAAAACGTTTTGCCACGTTTATTTGATTTGAAAAAGGCTTGTAGACTGGATCGTCGTCACCTTCGACGATATCTGATGTTACGAGAGGGAAAGGATTTTATAGCACCCATCTCGCCCAATCCGGAGATCGGTCTCTACTCAGACATTTTATGAAATGTTTGCATTTTTCTCTCTTTGATCATCTTTTAGCCAGTTAGGGCGGGGGAACAATTAATAGAGATTAACATGATGACAAGTTGTATTTACATGGCAAAATGATGTATGGTTTATGAACAATGGATAATAGATTGAGAACAAGCAATTCTGTGAGTGTTTTGAACAAACTGGAGTGCGCTACCCGAGAGTGACATGCGCTAGCGACGTATCAGCATGCACTGGCCAGAGCAGTGCATGCTAACACGACTAGCGCACGCCGCCCATCCACCGGCACACTCCAGTGAGCCCAAACTCACAGCTTTTATTCTTAACCATTTGGGCTCTGGAATGGACCAGTGCACACCCAGGACAAACCACGCAGTTGATATCACAGTTTATATACAGTTACAGACTGCAGCAATAAATCAAATAGAAATAAATAGATAGGGAACCCCATAAACAGTGTGGGGATCAAACAGAGGCCAGGATAAAGTTAAGAAGCAAGGGCCAACCATTGAATTCTTGGTATAGGTGGCGCACGCTAGTCCCTCGCGCCGTGCGCCACTTGTTCCATTTACCCAACGCTTGGCTTTGCTTCATCTGGGTTCTGGAACATGACCAGAAGGATTCCAGAGGTCTTCTAACACAGGAATAACCGGATAGCAACTATACAGCTCTAAAATACAGAAAATTGTAAACTGGTTATTAGGTATGCTCACAGTGATGAATAGGCAAGATATAAAGCATAAAATAAAGATTTAACCCTAATCCACAACTGGAGTACGCCAGTTGCGAATGGCTCACGACTAGCGCACGCCACTCAACGACTGGCGCACGCATGTCGTGCCTCAAACAGATCCCAGAAAGGTCCCAGTCCCCACGCCAGATCTGTGTGTGCAACCACGTAGTGGCGCACGCGTACTAACAACCGGTGCGCGCTGGTCCCTTGTTCACACGATTTTTGTGACCTGTTAGCTTTAGGGCCAGGACTGGTATTGATTACCAGCCTTGACCCTGCCAGCCCCCCTCAGGGATCAGAATAGGAAAACAGTACAAAGGTGTTATACCTTTGGTTTCTTTGAGTTTGATGGTGTGTTTTGAGCTTGAGCTTGAGGTTTGAGGGATGGATGATGAATGTTTGGCTGTGGATGATGTTTGAAAGGGGCTGCTTGCTTACTCTTTCAAGTGGTGGAAGAAGAGAAAGCAAGAAACCAAAGGAGAGAGATAGAGAAAGAGACTTGGGAACTTTTTTTTATAACCTTGTAACCCTTTGAAAGAGCAATGGAGGGGGGGTATATATAGGAGGTGAGGGAGAGAGAGGGGTGTAACCAGCTGGTTTAGGGGCTGAGCAGATGGGCTGGTTCCTTAGCCCTTAAGCCTTCACTCTTATTGGGTGAGAGGAAAAGGTGATGAGATGGGTGTGTAAGAGATGTCCCCCGGCAAAAACTGCTTTTTCGTTGGATTAAAAGGTTCCCATGTGCTGTAAACCCCTAACCATGACCTCTGCATGCTGAAAAACACAAGTTTGACCAGAGGTTCGACTGGCGTGCGCCAGTGGTTGAGTGGCGTGCGCCAGTTGTTTTTGGGTAAATGACCGATGACTGACACGTGGCAAAAGACCAGCGCACGCCAGTTGAGTACCAGCGTATGCTTGTAGGGTTTTACCGAGGCCTTTTGGTTCTAGGGTTAGAGGGTTTGAGAGGGATTTGAAAGGGTTTCGGAACGCTCAAAGCTCAAACATACTAACATTTTCGGGGTGTTCTTGATCCGTTTCATCATCGGGGGAATCAAATACCGTAAGTAAACTAATTTGGAAAGTCAAAATAGGGTGTCTACACTTATTATCAACTCTTATATATCTGTATTTTTTATGGCTCCAGGTTTATGATACGGACAATGCGAATCAGAAAGAGAAGTTCGAGGCCGATCTCAAGAAGGAGATCAAGAAACTCCAGAGGTACCGAGACCAGATCAAAACATGGATTCAGTCCAGCGAGATCAAGGATAAGAAGGTCAGCACTCTTGTACTTTATGAATCCGGAATTCAGAGATATCACATTTTGTGCTCACAATTGATTTGAATAATTTTGACCTCTCAATTCATTACTGGAGTTATTCGTCCCTACCATGTATTTGAATGATGTTGTTCCAGATAGCAACCAAGAAGAGGGGGTATATGGGTTGTTGAATTGAATTTATCAATTACCGCAGAGGAATTAATAACTGTTGCAAAGCTGGAAATTATTGAGCTGCATAAACAGAGAAAGCTAGCTCAATAGCAAAACAGAGAGCAAAATACCAGGGAATGAGTATGCGATTATCTAAAGCAGTCCTAGGGGTGTAAATGGTTTGGTTGGGTCCGGTTTTTACCATTTCCCTGCCCGATTCGAAGTTTTCGGTTTTAGAAACTCAAATTGAAACCGAACCGGTTAGTAATCGGTTTTGACCGGTTCGGTTTTCGTTGGTACGGCTGGTTTTTTCGGTTTCATTCGGTTTGGACAAAATAGCATGAGAGAGATTTTAATTTTTACCTTAGAAGTTAAAAGAGATCAATAGGAGAATCGGAGAGGATCGGTGATGGGCTGAGAAGGAGATTGATTGAGACTCAGGGTCAGAGTAGATCGGTGAGAGGCTGAGAGGGAGAGCTAGAGGTGTGGCGCAGCTTTGAATCTTTGATAGAATAATTTTTACCTTAGAAGTTAGAGGAGATCGATAGGAGAATCGGTGAGGATCGGTGATGGGCTGAGAGGGAGATTGATGGAGACTCGGAGTCGGTGTAGATTGGTGAGAGGCTGAGCCTAGAGCCAGAGGTGGTGATGGGCTGAGAGGGAGATTGATGGAGACTCGGAGTCGGTGTCGATTGGTGAGAGGCTGAGCCTAGAGCCAGAGGTGCAGCGCTGCGTTGAATCTTAAATAGATTTAGGGTTAGTAGTTCATTGAGGCACCTTTTTCGTTTTTTCTTACTGATATTTTTGTTTGGACACCAGTAAGGCACATAAGGTACTGACGCTGTAACAATGTGGACCAGAATAGTAATGTATATAATGGGTTAGGCAGTGAATAGTATAATTCAAATGGTTCGGTTTGGTCTGAACCGAGATGTCTTAACAATAACTGAAACAGAAAATATTTTTTCTTAAACTAAAAACAGAACCGAACTGTTTTGAGTTACAAAACCAAACAAACCAGTTCTTTTTTTGGCTGGTTCGGTTTTTATTTCACTCCTATAAAGCACTATATAAAAAACAAATGAGTTTAATCAAGCAACTAGCAAGTACTCCGAAGGACGGACACTCGTGTCCGACACGTGCAAGTACTCCAAAGGATGGACACTTAAAAGAAGGTGGTGTGTCGTATCATTTGTGAACTGTTTGAGGTTCGACTCGGTAACGGCTTGTTCGAGTTTGATTCGTCTACGAAACGAATCAAACCCGAGCCTCAATTTTAGGCTCGTATAATAAATGAGCCAAACCTGAACTTGATAGTATTCGGCTCGATTAGGCTTGCAAACCTAGAGTAAGAATTCCATATGTAACCTTTAAAATGTATAAACTTATACATGTACATAATAAAAGTAATATAAATTGTACACGTATAAACTTTTAAAATATATTTTATACAATTTTTTATAATCTTATATACGTTTGATGGTATGAACGTATTATGTAATAAATATAAATTTTATTTGCAGCTCTAGACCTGTATGAGAGCATAAATATTTGATATTTTTGACTTGTTAAGGCTTGTGAACAAGCTCAAGTTCAACTCAAACCTAGGCAAGCTTGGCTTGTCAAATTTTCATTGAGGTCGAGCTTGAGTTCGCTAAAAAGATAACAAACAAACCTGAACATTCTAAAGCTCAGCTTCGGCTCGCTTGCTGCTGTAGGACTTCAACCCCAACACTCCTTAGACACATGTCTGATACTTTTATGTTCGTAGATAAAATTTTTAATTCAGACACGTGCCTGACACTCTTTCTGCTGATGTCAATGACTAAGAAGTAAATGTGATCAGCATTTCTTGGACACTTGCCAATATGTGGTTGTCAAAAATTTCGGAATTTGACATCACTATCACTATGATGTGCAAATTTGAAAAAATAGTAGTTCTTACGATATCACATTTAAATTTACTTGGAAGACATTTAAAGATTGATAGAAAATTCCTATCCGTGCCCATGTTCTATGCTTTAAGAAATTCATGAGTTTCATGTCAATCTAAATTCTTCGTAACTTGTGTATAATTTTGGTGATATTTATACATGACAATGTATGTGTGTGTGTGTGTAAATATATCATGGCTTGGCCGGAATTCATGGCCTAGCTCAGAAGCTCCACGCCCCGTGTGTCTTCCTTGGGATTTGCTGCACTTATTTGTTACAATCTTTAGATCTTCACAAGTGCTTGACTACCTTTTACAATGAGTGATCTCCCCACAACCACTCCACTACTAGCTAGGGCCTGGGACTACATCCCCAATCAAACTTAACCCCCCGAAAAAATCACACACAATAAGGGTTACTGTTTTTAAATTGCGAGATTAAGGGTGTACAGTCCCTTGTAAAATTACTTTCAGATCTAAATACTCTAAAAGATGAAATATCAAGATGAAGCTCAAAATGCGATTGCTAAAAGTAAACTAATAAAAGTTCAGTGCTCAAATTTCTTCAACTTTGCAAGTGTATCTTTTTATGGCCGTCCCTCTCTCCACTATATACTTCAGAAATACAACTGCAAAGGCTGAGACTTCGTAGCCGTTGGTGGTGAATTTGCAGCCTTCAACAATCATGCTTATTTTTCTTTCAATTCTTTATTTTCAATTAGATCTCCAATCAACTTTCAAAGAAATGTTCACAATTGAGCTTTTTTGTTTCCTTTTGTGTACGAATATCTTTACTCTTTGACTAATGGAGATAGCGCCTTGATGTTGAGATCCTTCACGAGTGTCTTCAACAACTAAGCAATCAATTCCCTCGGTTCTCTAACAACTTCTTTCCTTTTTATTCAAAACTGAACTTCTTACACGTTTATTTCATTTGTCATGCTCTGTCTCTTCCGTATAACCTGGCCTCCAATAACGTAGTAACCAAGAGCTGTAGAGACTTATTATAAGTCCTTTAATAACTAGTATTAAGACAAATTACTCCAATATACTGTAGAAGATGTTATTTCAGTGACAACTAACTATACTGGTTCGCTTGTATAAAGAGTTGTTCTTGTTAAACATCCTTAGCTTTTTTACCCTATGTGGTTGGTTTGTCGGACCATGGATGTGGCTGCAACAATACACCATCTTGAAATGGCTCTTTCTTATGGTTGGCTGGTTTCTTGTTCTAACTAGCCTTTAGATTCTTCGGTGTTTGCTGTACGGTCCTTGTAAATGTACAAGAGTTCCTAGCCCTTCGTAGTCAATATTGCGTAAAATGAGCTGTAACAACACAACAGATAGTTCCACTCTGTCAATGGGAAAGCCAAAATGTGCTTGGACATTGGCCTCAATGCCTGTTATTTCCGACTCTGTATCTGTGTATCATACAGTACTTTATCCTATGGTTTCTTTACCTATTTGCACCTGTGGGCTGTGGGAGTGGGTGTCCCACTAGAATTTTATCTGCTTCTTGTGTGGAGTCTAATTAGCTGGAGCGAGTTAGAATGGTTGCAGCAGATTACAGTTCTAGATTTAAGTTGTATCTGATATTGAATTTGTGTCGCTGTGAGAGTGTTGGGTGTCTGTATATGGTCCCTTAATGCTCTTTTGAGCTGGTAATATATCCATACAGATACGGTGCTGCCTGTAAAGTAAAGGTTAAATCTCATCTGGCACTTTCGAGTTATTTATGACCTGATTGATGTTGGAGATGTTACCGTTGTACCTTGAATTTGTCCGTGGTTCCAAAGTTGACAATAAACTCCTTTTGTTGATATATGTTGACATAGGTTAGTGCCTCTTATGAGCAGGCTCTGATGGATGCTCGTAAGCTCATCGAGCGTGAGATGGAAAGATTTAAGATATGCGAAAAGGAAACTAAGACGAAAGCGTTCTCGAAGGAAGGCCTGGGCCAACAACCTAAAACGGTGAGTTTTAAACTGCTTTGTTTTCAGATTGATAATGATGCAACTATGAAGATTGCTGATGGTATTGTAAACTCGTCCTCATTAATGGAATGTTTTGATGTGGAAATTAGATGCACGTTCTCTGTGTAAAGTTTATCTTTCATACTTTCATCTACTTTGTAGCAATGCTAAACTGTGAAAGATTGGTCACTGTTGAATGCTGGTGTTTCTTTTTCATCTAGAAATAGTATAACAGAAGGCTTTTCATACATGTTTTATCAAAGGGCTAGCAGACTGATTCATATTCTAAGCTGATTTATGTTCTACATGTTTTCTGCTACAATAGTGTGTGTGTGTGGATTTTTAAATGTGGAATTCTACTCTCGTTTAATTTGATTTTCTTTTTCCTTCATCTTACATAGGATCCGAAGGAGAAGGCTAAATCAGAAACAAGAGATTGGTTGAACAACGTGGTATGAAACTAACTTGTGCATGAATTTCCTGCTATTTTGTCTTTTCTGGCTTAAGTTTGGTTGTCTTAATCACCTCAAGCTATTGTTCTCCTGATTAGTTATGAAATGAATCCATCATGATCTTTCATAAGCTCTTGTTTCAGGATAACTTGGTGGTTATTCCTGCTAGAAATGAAACTTAAAACAGTCACCGCCATTTTGTCATATCATTTCAATCCTCTGGTTTATATATGATACGCATGTGTAACTCATTTGTTTATCACTGCATAGGTGGGCGAGATGGAGTCTCAAATTGATAACTTTGAAGCTGAGATTGAGGGGCTTTCTGTTAAGAAAGGGAAAACGAGGCCACCCAGATTGGTAGGACAGAAATAAAAGTATGACCCTGCAACTGGTTACATAGTGATTTTGTTGTAAATGATGAACGGATATTTGTTTCACAGACACATTTAGAGACTTCAATCGCCCGCCACAAGGCTCATATAATGAAGTTAGAATTGATTTTGAGACTATTGGACAATGATGAATTGAGTCCTGAGCAGGTCAATGATGTTAAGGATTTCTTGGACGACTATGTGGAGCGTAATCAGGTTTATTGTGTTTCTTGGGTACTAATTATATTATGAAAACACAGTGAAAGAAAGGGAACCATGATATGTTGTGATACGTTTGTTTTCGTAGGATGACTTTGATGAATTTAGTGATGTTGACGAGCTTTACAGCTCTTTGCCATTAGACAAGGTGGAGACTCTTGAAGAACTAGTTATAATTGGTCCTCCTGGTCTTGTTAAGGTGATCTTTCTGCACTATTGCATCCATTGTGTAGCTTGTGTTGTCTGAAAAGTGAAAACCACATATTTGCAAGTACGAACCTAATCTTGTCTTCTAGGTTTTAATTCTTTCCCTTGTCATCCTCCTTTTGTTTTCCTCCCCACAGTGAGGAAGAAAAACAAAAAAGAGAGAAATAAAATCTAGGGTTAGAAAATAAGGCCCGTTTGTTTCGACATAAAATATTTTACATCAAAAATTATTTTCATGCAAAATCTTTTTTATTTAAAACAATTTTTGAACTTCTATTTGTTGTTTTGCACATTCTTAAAAATAGTGCTCTGAACTTTTGTAAAAGAAATTCCCATACGGCCAAGGTGTTCGGTTTTGGAAGAATAAGATGGGAAATGTTACATATTGGGTTTTATTGTATGTGGAAATCATGTCTTCGCAAGAAATTTGTGTATGAATCCTCTATATCGATGCACATGAGAGAGAGAGAGAGAGAGAGAGAGAGAGAGAGAGAGAGAGAGAGAGAGAGAGAGAGAGAGAGAGAGAGAATGTCACATTGTAGGAAGTATTGGGGTGATAATTCATAGCTGTAAACCTATATATATATATATATATATATATATATGATGGAGAGAGAGAGAGAGAGAGTTCTTGGCATGTGACTGTAGATTCGCAGTAGTGGAAGAGAGGAATCATGATCAGCAGTTGTTAAAGGACTTACTGAGATTTCAGCGGAAAGTCATTTTCCGCTGATTTGGTGTAACACCAAAAATTAAGAAAATATTTTTGCGGAGAATATTTTCACCCCAAACAAACAGAGCCTAAATGTAATGGGCTGGTTGTCCTGTAGGTATATTCTTAATAACTGCATAAGCTGTTTGGCTTGCAAATTACTGAAGAAAAGGCTGTTTGATTTGGTATTGTATTATTCAAATAAATTCCACAACCTTTGTTCAATGCATGTACGGCTGGGCTAGTAATCCTTAGTAATATACCACTACAGATCGTGACGCTACGCTTACCTCTTGCTATTGTCTACTTAACTCTTGCCATGTACTACTCAACTCTGCTGCTGCTGAAACCGTCCTATTGATGTCAAATGTTCCTTGTAAATTTACTTAGCATATTTAGGCTGTTGTTTTGGAACTCTTAGATGTCAGATATGTTAGCATGCCTGAATTCTTGAGGTCTGTACGCCGTGTTCTAAAACCATGTGGAGCAAAGAAAAAATGCCTTCAAATGCTTAAGTCATTTACTTGATGCCAAATGCATAGGGAGGTATGAAGTCCTGGGCATGGAATGATGTTTTGTTTTCCTATCATGCCCAAAGGGACCCATCTTCCACATCCTCAAAATGGCACAAGGCCAAGCAAGTACCCATCCTCACCCTTTCTTGGTTAGATTCCTTGAGTCCCACAAGACAACAAATCCCCTATTCGTGCAGTCTTTGAATAATCTTAAGCCCCTAATTGTCCCTCTCCCTCCTTCATCAGACTCTTCACTACATTTATTCGAAAACACCTCATTTTAGTCAATTGCACGCACAAGAGGTCAACTCTCCTACACCTTGTTTGTAGCCGGATCGACTGAAACTTCGACCCCCCAACTTTTGGTTTTGGGACCCTATATGCCAAACCTCCTCGGTGGTTCTAAGTTACTCCAAATGAGCATGACGTAGGCGCCACTTCAACCCCTCCAAGCCCCTGAAAGCCTCTGTGATACAATTTTGTCGTGTGTTTTCAAGTTTTCAACTGCCTCCCTAACCTTGCCACCTTAAAAAATTACCTCCAACCGTACTTCAATTCATGCCCTTGACCTTCAAATCCTCTTACCTCCATGTAAGAATACCTCCCTCGATATTAATTTGACAACCAAAGTCAAATAGGGAGACAACGCACTGCAAGAATTGACTCTATGATCTTCAAAAAATTTCCTGATGTGATTGCAGATTGATCGCAATTCCCCCAATTGGAATCGGATAGCCCCTGAAAATAGCCTACTCCCCTTCTATGTGAGAATAAAAGCATCCCCATCCCTGCCTCCGCGTCTAAATTGTCCTATGAGAGACTTGCGCTATATGCCAGTGCCTTCCTTCAGTCTTTCTCTTCTCATTGAAACCTATACTAGCATGGAAATTAGATTTCCTTCAGTACTTAACTTTAGCTGACCACTCGACGTACTTAATGCATGTTTTGGGTTTAGAATTTATGGCTATTACTACATGTGAGCTTCAGTGCATATGGAGCAGTCTATTTTCTATTTTAAGCTTGTTCTCGTATTCTTCTCAACAAACACGTGCGGGGTGGTATCTTTGCCATTTGCGTAGGAACTTCTAACAGGTTAAGCTTTTTGGCAGGGTGCTGGTGCCGTTACTGCAATTTTAAGCGTGAAAACTTCTTTGGCAACCTCCTCAACTCTGCAACTGGTATGTATTTCTCAATTCTGTAGACAAGAAGCTTGTAATATAAAGCTGAAAAGAATCCTTTATGAGATCTTTCGTGTTAAATATGTGGATGTATCCCTGAACAAGGTTTGGGTCCCGGAGATTTAAATTGATCCCTCCTACCCTGAAATTGGATTGTGGTCCGTTTCGATAGGACACGATCCTACGGTTATGGTAAAAACGTAGGAAAAGAGATAAAACTGAATGGGTTCTAGAAGTGGCAGCTTGCTGGATTGTCAATGGGGGTCCGAAAAAGTGAGTGATTTAGAGTTTGAACGGTTACATTCAAAGACAACGGGGAAGAGTAAGGCTTAGGGTTGATCTAAGCATGATATTGTAGGTGTTTTATGCAGAAAAGGGATTTTCTATCGTTTTGAACATTAACCCAAGAGTGGTTACACGAAGAATCATACAATACCACAAGAATATAAGATGATACTACAAATTCCCTGAAACACAAACCATACCCTTTGGTTGCTGTGTTCTTGTAGTTGTGCCAGGACTTGACTTGTACATAGGAAACTTTTAAACCTTAACTATAGTATTCTTTTTTTTTTTTTTTTGATCGGCAACTAACTATAGTATAGTATTCTTTGGCTGCGGAACATCATGTACAACACACACACACAAACCATGATCCGTATTACGAAGAATAGTGGACCTACACTCCAAGTCCAGCAATTTGCTAAACTATATAAATACCTCGAACTATGGAAAACCTAATACGGACAATAAAGGAAACTACTCTAAGTTAATAAATTATTGATGTAGGACAATAAAGGAAGTTTGGGTTTTTGTATTGAATGGAAGGTTTAGGGTTAGGGCTTTATAAAATAGGAGAAACACAACCAAAATAGTGATGTTCCTAGTGCTGTGAACAGTAATGAGGGCCGATAGTAATTAGAAAACAGGAATGAAAGAAAAGAAGAAGAAAGCTCTAGGATTTTCACTCCTCGAGGGTTTAGGCATCACACTTTGGGTTTAAATATAAGTGGCTCATGGCAAGGGGCTAGTTACAGTTGAAGATGTTTATTTGTGTCACTTATTAGGTAGTGTCTGAGAACTTTCATCCAAATCTTGTCTGCTAGTTATCCGTTGATGACTTTAGAAATGTCAAACAGGCATTGCTCACAATCTTGGGACTGTTATCAGAGTCTGGGTTTTCAACAATAATTAGTCATCAATAAGCCTCTCTTTTTTTGGGCCCCTAGGAGATGTCATTGTTGTACAGTTTACAATTTTGGAAGCCCAGGAGATGTTCCTTTGTGTAACTGTATTTATGCTTGATCTTTAAATGCCCAACTTAAAATATAGCTGCTGTTTTTCCCCATGATAAACTTGCAACGAGAACTTATCTTCAATTCTCTGCCTGTATACATGTTCTAAACGTTTGTTTGCTCCCATTTCAACTGCTCAAATAAATTGATCCTGCTGTAGTGCAGTACTGGTTGATGCTTTCCTTTCCAGCCAAAGTGACAGCTTCTTTAAAACAGGGTATTCCCATTCAAGAGCAAGCTGAAGAGACAGCTTCCCACGAAAGTAACTCTGATATTGTTGCAAGGTCTCCACCGCCTAAAAATAGTCCGACTAGTTCTTCTGCAACACCACCAACAGGGAGCCACGTAACTCATGGTGCTGTGAGCACTTCAACTCCTTATTTGTCTGGTGCATCAACTGCCTCAGCAATCCTTGCAGGTCCAAATACTATTCGAGGTGTGTTGGAAAATGCAAGTGCTTCCCTGTCTTCATCTGCTGTGAATGTGTCTAATTCTTCCAAGGAGGAAGAGACCGCAAGCTTCCCTGGTCATAAGTTCTCTCCAGCTCTTGCTGAAACTGAAGTAAGGGGTCCAGGCAGAGATGGCCTAACCAACCATCCATCTACTAGTGCAGTTCTGACTTCTGGGATTGCGATTCCTACCACCGGAGCTATTGGTGCTGTTTCTTTAGTCTCTGAAATGGTGACGAGAAATACATTGGGAGCTGATGAGAGACTTGGGAGTACTGGAGTGGTGCAGCCTTCGGTTTCCCCAGGAAGTAATAGGGTGATCTTGCCACAGGCTGTCAAGGCTACTGATGGAGCTGGTACAGCCGATGGTGGCAATATTGGTGAGGGTGCAGTTATGGCTGGCAGGGTCTTCTCCCCCTCTGCAGTTCCTGGTATACAATGGAGGCCTGGAAGTCCATTTCAGAACCAGAGTGAAGTTGTATGTGCCTGGTTAAATAGCTATTTACTTGTCGCTTCCTGACTCTTTCTTTGTGCATGCATGTGGCTTATGTGGAGAAAATCCAGAGGTATTCCTACTGGAGTTTGTAAGGATCTGCCATATATTTTCTTTTCTTTTTTTGGTCACAAGGATCTTTCATATTTATTGAAGTAAAACTTGCTTCTTATGCATTTCTTAAGTTTTCAAATTGTTTTGCCACTGTTTTTGGCGAGTTTGTGGCGATGGGTGGTTATTTGTAGTTAGAGCTCCTCTTCTTATCTTTTTTAGTGGTTGCAGACTGGAAGTATTGTAAGTTTCTATTTTGGTGAATTGTATTTTTGACATTACTTTTTACGTCTGAATATGATTTTGTCATAGTCTTGGGTTCTGGTGTTGTCTTTTCCCACAAGACACATCGAGAAAGACACACATTTGCGCGAGCGTGGGGTTTGGTTGGGAGCTGAAGCATAATTTTTTGATTTTCCGTACTGTAAGGAAGATAATTAGACACCTTGCCATCATTCATGGTGCACAAAATCTGTGGGTAGCAGCATTCTTGTTTATTTGGGGCAATTGTACTGCTTGAAATTTTGTCCTGCTGTTTGTTTCTTCGGTTTTAACAAAAAGGCAATTCAAAAGGAGGCGGCAAATTTGAAGGGAAAATAGACTGGGGGAAAACATTTTGGAGCCTTCTTATGAGATCTCACACTCTCTTGTTGATCTGTTTTCGCAACTTTAAAGCTTGAAGCTGAGTATTTTTACCCTTGACAACTTTCCTTGAAGATGCGTATGCTCCTTACCTATTAGTGGACATCTGCATTTTGATGAGCATTGTAGTACGGAGTCAATCATATTCGTAATTTGTGTCATTCTGTTTCAGTTAGATTTTTCTATTTACTTTTCAGGGGCAGTTCCGTGGAAGAACTGAAATTGCTCCTGACCAGAGGGAGAAGTTTTTGCAGCGCTTCCAGCAGGTACAGCAACAAGGCCAGAGTCATCTGCTTGGCATGCCTTCTCTTGGTGGGGGAAATCCAAGGCAGTTCTCTGTGCAACAGAACCCACTCTTACAGCAGGTGCTCATAGTTTTCTGATATTACATACTCTCTTTTTTTGCCATTTTATCTCAGGAACTTTCGCCTAATCTTTTTGTTCTTTTCTCTCCCAATTCTGATTGGATTTGACTTTTGTTTTAGCGATGGACTCAGGTGAATTCTCAATGTTTATAATTTTTTTGTTTGTACATACCGATGCTTTAGACTTTCAATGAAGGAACCATGGTAATGTGCTCATAAATTGATTTGGGTCTCTAGGCCTGCCCTCTTTAATGCCATTTGGCTTTGATTTGGGGGCATGGTTCCGCAGTAAAACAGGTAAGGGGGGCCACAGATTCAATGGTATTATGAGATCAGCCACTTTGTGCATATCGCCAAAGGTTAGGTTTGTCTCCAATCCTCCCCCGCCCATACCCCCCAATGATTGGGGACTAAATGGGTTATGGTGGTGTTGTTGTGTTGTACAATCACTTGTTGTGATGTTACTGAGTTTTTCAACTGAATTGATTTAGGGTAAATTACACCAACTTCCCCTGTGGTTTGCATTTTCTAAAGCAAGCCCCGCTAGGCCACTAGTTTGACGGAACTACACCCACCTCCTCTCCCACAATGGTGCATGAAATAAAATTATTGGAGGCAATGAAATCTCAATTTGGTCATGTAATTACAAAGAACAGTGTCATCCTTCTTAATTTTAATATCTACCTAATTCCCCTCATGCTCTCTCTCTTCTTCACCTTCCTCCAAGCCATCAAACAGCCATCTCCTTACTCATATTTAACCTCCTCCAGCTGCCGTTTACCTCTCACTTTTCTCCCTCATCCCATAGCCATCAGCGTCTCCACTACCGCTACCATTTCGAGTATCCCCATTACATTTCCAGACTCTTCTCCTTGCTCATTGTCCCATCACCTGCCGGCTTGCTCGATTATGAACAAAAGCAGTAGAGAGTGTGTTTGATTTAGAGATACGTAAGTGGAGAGAAAAATAATCCCCGTTAGAGTTAATTTCATTCAACATAAAGAATATATACAAGCTGTACAATTAATTAATTGATCTATGGTCCTAGATACTTAAACTAATTACATAATAAGACACATAATTATACTAGATACAAATAAACCCATCATCTAACACTCCCTCTCAAGTTGGTGCAAAGATATCAATCAAGCCCAACTTGAACACAATAGGATGAAAACTCTTGCTACCCAGCCCTTTTGTGAATATATCAGCTAACTGATCTCCAGATCTCACAAACGGCATACATATCAAGCCCTCGTTCAACTTTTCCTTGATGAAGTGTCGATCAATCTCTATGTGCTTCGTTCTGTCATGCTGAACGGGATTATGAGCAATGTTGATGGCAGCTTTATTATCGCAATAGAGTTTCATCGGAAAACTATCAGCAAATCCCAAATCACGTAACAAAGTTTGAAGCCACAAGAGCTCACAAACGCCATGAGCCATAGCTCTATATTCAGCTTCTGCGCTAGACCTGGCAACTACCGATTGTTTCTTACTTCGCCAAGTAATCAGATTACCCCCAAGAAAAGTGCAATAACCAGAAGTAGAGCGCCTATCATCCACAGAACCAGCCCAGTCAGCATCAGTGAATGCCTCCAATCGCAAATGGCCATGATTAGAGAACAAAATTCCTTTTCCTGGAGCTGATTTCAGATACCTCAGAATACGATAAACTGCATCTAGATGTGAAGTACGAGGATCATGCATAAACTGACTAACAACACCTACTGCATAAGAAACATCTGGTCGAGTGTGGGCCAAGTATATTAGTCGACCCACAAGTCGCTGATACCTCTCCTTATCAGTACGCTCCCCCGCATCTCCACTAAGATGATGATTCGCCTCAATAGGAGAATCTGCAGGTTTACAGCCCAACATACCTGTTTCTTCCAAAAGATCAAGTATATACTTGCGTTGGGAAATAAAGATACCTCTATCAGATCTCGCTACTTCCATTCCAAGAAAATATCTCAATGATCCTAAATCCTTAATCTCGAACTCTTGAGCTAGACGAGACTTAAGATTATGAATCTCACTCACATCATTGCCTGTCATTATTATGTCATCAACATAAACAATAAGGACAGCAATCTTACCAGTACTTTGTCGGGTGAACATCGTATGATCTGCATGGCTTTGCTTGTAACCAAAACTCAACATAACCTTAGAAAATCTGCCAAACCAGGCTCTAGGGGACTGCTTCAGCCCATAAAGTGCCTTCTTCAATCTACATACTTTTCCCTTACTTGCAGGAGAAGAGAAACCCGGTGGAATATCCATATAAACTTCCTCCTCTAAATCACCATGGAGGAATGCATTTTTCACATCAAATTGTTGAAGAGGCCAATTCAAGTGGGCAGCACACGAGAGGAGAGCTCGCACAGAATTCATCTTCGCTACCGGAGCAAATGTCTCCTCATAATCAATACCATAAGTTTGAGTAAAACCTCTGGCAACAAGCCTTGCCTTGTATCTCTCAACTGTACCATCAGCCTTTTGCTTAATAGTGAACACCCACTTGCATCCCACTGGCTTCTTCCCTTCTGGAAGTGACACTAGATCCCAGGTGCCATTCTTTTTCAAAGCTGCCATCTCTTCTACCATAGCTCCTTTCCACTTAGGTAACTTGAATGCATCCTGCCAATTCTGTGGAATAGATATAGAGGAAAGAGAAGAGACAAAGGCATAGTACGAAGGAGACAAACGGTCATAAGAGACAAACTGTGAGATAGGATGTTGGGTACAAGATCTAACACCTTTTCGAATAGCAATAGGAAGATTGTCAGGATCGATAGGAGAGGGTTCAATAAGAGAAGAATCATTACCTGGAGAGTCAGCTGAGGAATCTGGAACTGGAATGGGTGATTGTGATTGACTAGGTGGTAACGCACATGAAGGCTGTCTATTTTTCCGTCTAGCATACCTCTGTAAGCCAGCTCCCTGCAGGCGTGCAGGTAGTTGTTCCTCAATGTCACCACCAATATCATGTGTTTCCCTTTCAGCAGATACTGATTCCTCTCCAGTGTTTTTCTTCTCCCCCTCACTATGATCATAGAACAATTGCTCCCCCTCATTATGATTATAAAAGGTAAACATCTCTTCTTCTTGCTGATGCTCCCCCTGAAGAGATGGTTTGGAGGGAGAATAAAAAACCTCTGTTTCCCAAAAAGTAACATCCATAGAGACAAACATCTTCCTAGAATAAGGGTCATAACATTTATAGCCTTTCTGGGTAGGAGAGTACCCAACAAAAATACATTTATGGGCTTTATGTCCTAGCTTGCCCCCAGAAGGTTTGGGGGCATGAACAAAACACACACAACCAAACACCCTAGGTGGAAGAGTCGTAACTCGACAACTGCGCGGCAGACACTCAATGGGTGTTTTAAAATCGAGGACACTGGATGGCATACGGTTGATAAGATACGTGGCAGTTAAAATAGCTTCTCCCCATAAGTATTTGGGAACATTCATAGTGAACAGAAGGGATCGAGCGACCTCAGCAAGATGACGATTTTTGCGTTCAGCGACTCCATTTTGTTGTGGAGTGTCAACGCAAGTCGTCTGGAAAAGAATACCATTATCAGCTAGATATGCCCGAAAAATCTTATCAATATACTCAGTCCCATTATCACTCCGAAGAATTTTAATATTTGTATCAAACTGAGTGCACACCATCTTATGAAAAGATTTGAAACAGGAAAAAACTTCATTTTTTGACTGGAGTAAGTACACCCATGTGGCACGAGAATAACAATCAATAAAAGTAACAAACCATCGATAGCCCTTTAAAGAAGTAATAGGAGAAGGACCCCAAACATCAGAATGGATAACCATAAATGGAGAATCACTTCGCTTATTAATAGGTGCATAAAAAGAGCGTTTATGTTTCCCAAACTCACAAGCTTCACAAAAAAATTGATCCCTAGGACAATGTTTTACTAAAGTAGGAAACAGTTTCTCTAATATCCTAAAAGAGGGATGACCCAATCTACGGTGCCACCGATGTAACAAAGAAAGAGTGGAACTCATATCTGCATGTAGAGCTTTCCCACATGATAAAAATGGCTGAGATGGATGAGGTGCATGCTCGAGATAATAGATACCACCATGTGCTTTACCACTGCCAATCACCTTCCCCGTTTTCAGTTCCTGAAAGACACAGTGAGTAGGAAAAAATGTCACAGAACAGTTTGCAGAATGGGTAAAACTACTAACTGACAGAAGGTTAGTGGCAAAGTTTGGAATATGAAGAACTGAAGAGAGAGATAGAAGGAGAATAGCGAACGGAACCTTTCCCTGAAATAGCAGAGAATGATCCATCGGCAATTCGCACTTTATCCTTACCAGAACAAGGAGAATAAGAATCAAAAACAGAGGAACAACCTGTCATATGATCTGAAGCACCAGAATCAATAATCCAAGGGATACTGGAGGAGGCAGTAAATGCACTAGCTGGAATACCTGAATGAGCAAAATAAGATGTAGTAGGAGTTGCTGTGGAAGTAGGAGTTATAGTAGAGGAAGAATCAGCCCGAGCCATAAGATGCCTGAGAGCTTGCATCTCCCCCGGAGAAAAACCACCAATAGAATCAGAAGGTGATGGAACTCCTGTACTGGACCCAGAATTGGACAAGCTAGAGAACTTGGAAACATGTGCCTGGGCATGAGAACGCCCAGGACCACGACCTCGACCTCCACGTCCACTGCCTCGCCCACGAAAAGGACGACCATGTAACTTCCAACAAAAATCCTTGATGACCAGGGTTGTGGCAATGATCACACTGGAGTGACATGCGGTCTATAGTCCCACCGCTAGTACCAGGCTGAGACTTTCCACTGCCAGATCCAAACTGTCCTGCGGAATAGCAATCAAGGCGTCAGAAGTAGGAGCTTGCAACATAGCACTCCTTCTGCTTTCCTCCTGCTTGGCATAGGCCTCTCCAAGTGATGGAAATGGGACACGACCCAACACCTGCACTCTAATTGGATCATATTCCATATCAAGACCAGCAAGAAAGTCATACACACGCTCTTTCTCTATTCTTTTTAACCAAGCAGCAGCATCAACGGGACAGACTGCCTGAAACCCCTGATAATAATCAAATTCTTGCCATGCCCCACTGAGATCAGCAAAGTAAACAGCAACAGATCGATTGTGTTGATCCAAAGTACGAAGTCTCTTCCTCAACTCAAAACACTGAGCATCATTACCCTGTTGAGATAAGTTTGTTTGGCAATAGTCCGAATTTGAAATGGAGTGTCAAGAAGCAAGAAAGGACGACGAATTTCAGCCTTCATAGAATTCAATAACCAGGTCATGGCTAAAGATCGCTGAGATTTAAACTTCTTGAGTTCAGTAGCAGTAGTAGGCTCAGTAACAGGACCTTCAATGAACTCAGACATCCCTTTAGCCTCAATAGCCAAAGTAAAAGTACGAGACCAAAGTAAGTAATTTGTTCCATCCAATTTGATGGGACAAATATCCAGTGGAGAGTTATCAAGAGTCACAACCTTACTTATGCCATCCTTGTCCTCAACTTGAGCACTTTTATCGTTTGAATCCGTCGACATAATCAATCAATAAAATAACAATAAACCAGCAACCTGAACCAGTAAAATATAATCCAAAAGTAGCAGATATAAAAAGAGAGCCCACTGACTCAATACTCAAGTCTCTGTAGCTTATCCACCTGTCCAATACCTGTCCTCAACCTAAGTATTGAATATTCACTCAATACTTATATTCTGTCCAGAAGTGGCAGGGGAAAAAAAAAGAACAATGGCTACAGCAACTTATCTGATCGACGACACTACTCAAGCGCAAGGAACGGCGACGCTACTCAAGCTAATCGACGGCAACAGGAGGACAATAGCAGCAACAGTCAAGCAGATCGAGGCCGACGGCAAACAAAAAGGGTCAGAAGGGGACCGATGATGGCTGGCGAGTGTAGATTCTGGCTGAGTCAACCTCGTCGGCAACTGGAGAGTGCCCAGTGCCTGTCGAAGGTCGTAGAGCAGCTGGGTAACGTCGTCCAAAACAAAACAAGGGCCGAAGGTTGGTTAAAACCGAGATCTGGTTGTGAACTGTCCTGGAACTTCGAACTACCAACCAGATAAGCGTCGCCGGGGGCTGATGAATCTCCGGCGAGGGTCGTCGGAAGTTGGATGTCGATCACGAAGGGCCAACGACGGCTGTAATCAACTGGGTCTGGCTGGATCTATCTGGGTCAACGTCGATCGGCAAGAAAAAAACCGTGGCTGGTCGTCGGAAGCTAATCGATTAGAAGAACCAGCAACAAGATCGTCTTACGTAGGTATATCGTTACCATGCTCTGATACCATGTTTGATTTAGAGATACGTAAGTGGAGAGAAAAATAATCCCCGTTAGGGTTAATTTCATTCAACATAAAGAATATATACAAGCTGTACAATTAATTAATTGATCTATGGTCCTAGATACTTAAACTAATTACATAATAAGACACATAATTATACTAGATACAAATAAACCCATCATCTAACAGAGTGTGTATGCGTGTGACTGGATTTGGAGGTTTCAGAAGACAGAGAAATATGTGTTACAGTGTGTTAGTGTACGTGTATAAAGATACCTGTAACATAGATGAGATGTGGAGATTTGCTAATTTGTGGATTCCATGGATTGTTGCAGGCGGCAGTCTCACGTTGGATAAGATAAGTGTGTATGGGGTTGGCAACTTGGCATTATGGAGTCACAATCTTTTTGTGTGGCTTGATACTGCGAAGTGTTGAGCCCACAGTTGTGAATACTGATTCGGAAGACCCAAGTTTAATTGGGATGACCTAATGAATAAAACTCACTGGAAAGCTGAACCAGGTCAATTGAAAAAACCAACCTGATTGCCCTCAGGCCTCACCTCCGCTCTCTTCCGACTTTGCAAGTCCTAAAACCTCCATCTTCCCATATGCGGCTACCCTACCTCTACTGTCCCCTCCCTCCCATCTTCTCCCTCATGCCCCACCACACCCCCACTTTCGCAGCTTCGCTTTCTCCCCACATTTTCCTCATTTTGCATCTAATCTCCCCTCACCCTCTTATTCCCTTGCCTCCCTTCCTTCATCTCTCTCGAGCCTCCCCCCACCCATTCACTTCTATGGAAGCAAATAAAAAAAATAAGCCCCTTATTGAAGACAGTCTCAATGGGGGCATATTGGAAGGGTCTCAATGGGGGCATATTGGAAGGGAGCCACACAACGAAAATGTACTAAACCTTGCTGGATACGTTAGTAATTTAAGGTATATAAATGTTTTTCTCAAAGGCAAGGAGGCCATTACCCCTTTTTGGTCAATATGTAGTTCCACCTCTGCCAATGAACAAAACTCTCTACAAAGTTATTGGCCGAGTCAATTATTTTGCAGGAGGGCAGTGCTGACAATGAGAAATTATATTAGTAAGATCCATGTTCTATAGGATTTACTTGGTCCAAATGAGCTATTTTGAACGAAGTTTCTTTAGTTTTTTTCTTTAGGTTTGTAGTATCCATATTAAAGCTTCTCAATATGCTACTAGGTAATTATAAGTGTTTATTTAGTTAAGTTTTTGACATGCACGGTTTCAGCCTAATTTGTTGTTTTCCTTTAGGATTGGAAGTTTTTTCCTATTGTACTTGATCTTGGGAGGCCAATGACTAAGCTGATTTAGGTGATTAATGTTATTTGAGGAGAGTTTTCCAATGTCTTTGGTATTTTATGGAATCAACAAAGAGCGTAATGCCTTTGGTTTTGACATGCTTGGAGAATCAAAAGAAGTGGAGATCCTTCATGTTCTTGTGTTTTTGTTTTTAAATCTGGGATGATCACATATCATTGAGGTATACACTAGCCAGTAGCCACAGACTAGTCAGAACCTTTTTTGCGTATGCACATGCCCGCCCAGTGTGCTTCTTTCACCACATTCTCAGGTCTCGGGTGTCTTCCAGCCTCAGAAGAAGTCATGTGTGCCCTGGACATCTGCAACATCCTCCCATGCCTTTTTATTAATATGGTAAAAAACTGAAGGAAAAGACTGCTCCATTTGGTGACTTTTGCGGTTGCCCTCACTGAACCAACTTGAATCTGTACTACAATTCAGATCACGTCTTACTGAAATTGGATTTCCGTATTGTGCATACGGGCTTAGACTTTACTTTTTTCCCCTTTGGGAAGTTTCAAAGGAAGATAAATTAGTTTTGTGGACCAGTGGTTCAGAACTTTTTGAAGTTAGGCATGGACCAAGATGACTGAGCCCTGTCTGCTTGGGAATGTGTACATTGGCTTTATACTCTTGAATTTACACGTTCTGTATTCTATGGCTGCCTACCTTGGAATGTACCAGTCCATCTTCTGTGGGTCTACCATAAAATTAGGCTTTTTTAATGAGCACATTATTTTAGTCCATCAGTTGTGGTGAGGTGTAGGTTTTCAATTTGCCCTTTCAGAGAAACACTTGCTGCTTGTTATGGCATGGTCTCTCTCCCTCAAACAACCCCCCCGCCCCACTCTCCTCTCTCCATGATGTCCAAAGATGACCCCTGCCTTTTAGACTTTGAGCTCAACTTTTAAAGGTTGATTTTGCTCTGTAAGAATCCCTGCAGAACTGTATCCTCACTTCTAGCAAAAAGATCCTGGGTTTGGTTGTCCCTTCTCGTTTCCTTGTTTTCATTACATGAAAGAGATTCTATTAATATGTGGAATATTCATGAGATCAACTGACAGTGACAGTTACCATTGCGTTTCTCAAGTGATCCATTTCTTTTCTTGCGAACTTCAATTTATTTAGCTATTTGATACTATTTTGTATTTGGCTTCACTATTATGAATTTTCTTCTCATGACATTTAGTCATCTCCAGTTCAATTCTCAAAGCACATCTGTCTCACCTCAAGGTGGGTTGGGACTTGGAGTCCAAGCATCAGGTCTTACCGCTGCTGCATCTTCCTCACAACAGCAGCCAATTCCAATCCACCAACAGTCTGCTCCGCAGGCATTGATATCGACAGGATCAAAAGATGCTGGTATGTTTAACTGGTTCCTTTATGTTGTCTATATTGTGTATGCTGCACACATGTTCTGCTGCCTGGGTACCTGTAGCTACAGCTTAATGCTTTGGTTAGAGTGAGTCTAATATATGTAACACAAATGGAGTTTCAGTTGTAATTCTAGTCAATAAGTTATTATATTAACCCTATGGAAGTTGGAGTGAACACAATAATAACCATTAGAATGAATTTGATGCAGGATTTGGTCATGCAAAAGCTGAGGCGACGCAACAACGGCCAACTCAGTCTGATGATTCAACTACAGATCCTACTTCAACCACTGGGCTGGGAAAGGATCTCATTAATGATGATGATTTGAGAGCTTGTTTTACATTAGATACGCCGGTATGTTAACTATGTTTCCTTGTTCATCATTTCTCAGATTACTAGCCGGTAGTTTTTGATGTTGCAGTCTCTATACTTTATACTGCTTTTTTCTTGTGTTGTAAATTGGTTTTTAAGTTGGGTAAAACCGATCTAGAAATTAGGAGGACCATGTTCTTGGGAAGTGATGTAACTTCAAAATCCAAGCCACACTAATCAATTAATCCACACAACTGAAAATACCACATAAACAGATAATTTGATCACAAACTGCAGCTTTGATCTCATGAAGACACTCTCAAAATACATAGTGAAAGAAGGATAGATAGAAGAGGAAGAAATGGGAGCAAACGTGTGTCAACTAGGGGGCTTGAAACTGCAAGGAGAAGAGGGAGACGGGGGAGGGGGAACCAACTACTAAGGGGCCTTGAATCACAAAAGGAGAGGAAGAGAGTAGGGAGGGGGATAGGGGAAGGGAATTTTGGCCTCCGAAAAAATGGAAGACTTTAGTCCTCTATATAAACCAATAAAATAACGATCAAGCTATCTACATAGAATTAGATTGCATAAGGAAGCATCTTCTAACGTGTTTATTTTACAACTGAGCAATGCAGCCCATGGGGCTGGCTGTTGAGCGTTTATGTTGGTAGGCTTGTAGGGAAGCTACCCTAGAAGAAGGTATTGCATTCCAATGGACAGACAGTAGATGAAAACAATCCACATTATTCTTGCAGTTACCTTACCGATTATGCTGTTTTCTTGCTGGTACATCCATGAAAGCTTGATGTTATTGGACCCATTTTGTAGAACTACTTCATTTGGGTCTTTAATTTGCTTAACAATTGAGAAAGTGGGTTTGAAATGAATAACTTTATAAGGAACTAGGTTCTCTGTTCGTGCAAGGCACGAATGCCATGCCCGTTGAAGAGGAAAGGCAACACACCATCCACATGCACATTCATGTTTCAGAATAGTTTCAGAAACTTTAATGTTTGAGTAAAAACAAATCTACACATATTGGGAGTTCTCCACTGAAGTCATTCTTCTGCGGGTGTTGCGAACTACATTGCCAAGCTTTAAAAACCATCCAGAAAAATTCCAGAGATTCAAAAACAGAGCCCCAAAGCCCACCCCACCACAGCCCAACACACACAGCCCAAAGACCAGAGAGAACCCAAAAACAGCTGCAACACATGCATCTTCTATCAGTAAGAGAGCAAGGGCCATATATATTGATAATAATGCACTGAAAGTTTGGCGGGATTGTACCTTTCAGCAAAATAAAATTCCTGTTGCAGTATGCAGCTTCCAGCTTGAAGAAGTCAGAATTCCAAATTGTTAGTAGTCCCCCAGCACTGCCAATAGTCTCTTGGAAAAAGGAAAGGAAAAAAAAGCACTGCCAATAGTATCGACTTCTAGATAATCACAGTCAGTAACACCCCCGAGTGAGCCAATAACAGCCTTTAATATGTCCTTCAGTTTTGTCTCTTGAAGAAGAAGCATATCAATGTTAAGATCTCTAACCATCTTTTTAATGTTACTTATTTCTCCCGATTGCTTATCTTTCACTAAAGAGGATTTTAGACATGTCCATCTCACCAAAGTAAAATCAGTTAGAGTGCAACATGATACAATCTTGCAGATTCAATATAGTTATACGAGAAAGATTACAATCTACCTCTACAAATCTTTTTGAATTTGAAGACACAACAGAAGATCAAGGCTTGAAAATAAACAAATACTCAAACCATTGAAAAACTAACTAAAATTTTATATAGGCATTTTGTATTCCCCGACTAAATTAAGCTACAAACAAGCAATAATTAAAATGAAGATTATACTAATATATGCAATTTTCAAAAATATATAGTGACCTGAAATAACAAGTTTCCTTCTCTCACAGTAAAACCTAAATGCAAGTCAACCATTTTCTAATCTACTAAAAAAAAGGAAATGCAAACAAACCATTAAATTTTTAAAAAGGAGGAACATACCTTATCTTTCTAAAACTATCAAATCTCTACAGTATTTGTGCTTTGATAACTTTGCCAGCCACCTTAACAAGCCAAGAAGGGCAATCTGCAAACACCTGTTCCCCTTATGCAGCATTTGGAATGCTTCAAATAGGCTATAATAATGAGAAACATCAAGAACTTCATAATTCTGTCTTCTTCAAATGGTCATCCCTACCCTGTTGGAGCCATTATAATTCTTATTACTTACTCGAACTCTAATATCATGGACAAAAGAAGATAACCGATAACATGTGAAAGCCCAGCTTTGGTATAATAGAATAAAAAACTTTGGGAGAGTAAATTGAACTGGTCAGACCAAAGCCTCAAACAGCACAAATCAATCAGCTTTAGGAAATGGAGAAAAACTTTGGGAGAGTAAATTGAACTGGTTCGACCAAAGCCTCAAACAACACAAATCAATCAGCTTTAGGAAATGGAGAAAAACTTAACAACCAGTATACCACAAGCTCCAGTTTTTTAATGGAGTAATGGAGAAGCACAAATGGGCTATATTTATTAGATGATAATGCACAGATCACCAAGAATACAAAACAAGCACATAGAGAAGTAACAAGCAAACCTAACCCAATGTATTGTTCAATCCAAGAATCTGTACTCCTACATTGACTCATAAATTTTGTAGCTCTCTCTTGGTGGATTGACTCATCGATACTTGCTTGGAACAGCAGATGCGTGCAAATCATGTAACTTATAGCACGAGAGAAACCAACACAACTACAAAAGAAGAAATAGTACTCAATATCTATCAAAGACATCTTTGATTTGTCAATCAATAGTACTCAATATTGGACTTTAGTAAGTTCTTTATCTGCTTTCCATACTTAAAAAACACAAACTAAATTCACCCAAAAAAACAGAGACTACAAACAAACCCCTTTTTGTTTTGACCTAAATCAACGTAAAACACACGAAACCCTAAATCCAAATCTTATTTGCAAACTGAACTGGAAAATAAACAAACAAATGGCTTAGAAACACGAAGACCTGTCTATCCATCCCTAAATCCCCAACCTTATCCTTCTATATCTATATATACAATTTCTTTTTCTTTTTCTTGTATGTATCAGTTCTAAACAGAATCTCAAATAACCCATGCAAGTTCAAAACCAACACGAATTCATCAAAAACAAAGTTTGTTGATCAGCTAATTACAATTTCTTCAACTAAACCTACGATTTCAGGCATTGAGGTTGAGATCTGTTTGATGAAAAAATCCAATTCACAAACCCTAACTGTCGCCATCTGTGCGATCAAAGCGACAGCAATCCAAGGTAAGGTGAATCTGCAAACTTCTATACATATATGTATTGCTTACATATATCTATATATGTATATATACACAGAATGGAGAAGGAAAACTGAACAGTTTACCCGAAATTCGAATCCCAGATTGGAGAATACCTGCAGAATTTAGAGCGATGGCACATGAAGGTTTTTTTTTTTCCCCTTTCATAAAAAAACACTAAAACAAATCTGCAAATACCAAAAATTCACAACTTTAGTATGAGAACCTTAACCGTACTCAAATATGAAATTGGAAAGAAATTTTTAGAAACTCATTTCAGATTTCATGTACTTTATCCAACAACCATCAATTATTTAAAATTGAACATTTCAATTAAATATGGGGAATCGGAAAGAGAACTTATCTAACTCCCACGGAACATCACGAACAAGCATCCAATCACCCTCGTTATCTTCATAAGTAATCACATACTCAGAGCCATGGAGAAGATCCTTTAAGTGACTTCACTAAGTGCATGAGAACCGCAGTGCCCTGATTTCAGATTCATGCAGAAAGCTCAAATTAACACCCAGCACAATGACAACAATTTCTAAATACATTAAATTTGTCAACATGTAACCCTATCCTGAGCACATGGTAGACCAAAAAACCACATCAATGAAATATTACAGTTTCTAATTTGTGACTACAGGTCAATAATAACAGGATAACAGCAATGATGCCCAATATTGGAACTAAGAGAAGCATCAAAGCGAAATGGCCATTTTGAGGAAGATCCAATATACTGTCAAGACAAGCAATGAAGATATTGGGCAGGGATGACCATTTCTTTTACTGTATCTTTGTTTGTTTTGGATGCAAAATTGCACATCTTTTCGCAATCGTTTTGGGACAGGAGGAGTATACACGAATTGGAACAGCAAAAGACAAGCATGAGAATGGAAACATGCAAGATAGTAGACCTGTCAAAACAAAAACGAAGAAGACGACGACGAAACGGGGCACGATCATTACCCAGTTCAAAGAAGCCATTCAAAGGAGGATTGCACAAATACAAGATAGTAGACCTGTCAAAACAAAAACGAAGTATGTAAACATGCAAGAATAGTTGGTACTATCTGATAGACAATGACATAGTGGTCCATACACAAGCATATAGAGGACAACAAAACTCTGAACAAATGTAAATGTTACAGGTATTATTAAGATGGTGATGATTCGAAGTTCCATAGTTTCCTGTCAGCCTTTACTTTATGTGAATCTTCCCTACCAAACAAGGAGCATAATACTTGATTCGACACTTGCATTCATATTTCTCAAACCTACGCATTCGCTTAGTTAAAATCGATTCTCAATTGCAAAAGATCATTCTGTTGATCAATGAACAAAATCAATTGGTTCCTATGTAATGACTGAACTATTTTATGTGGAGAACCTCTCTGAATCATCAACTACCCATTTATGCATCCTATCAATCTAGTACACGTGTTATGACGGGAAAACACCCTCCCACATCCTCTTAAACGCATGATCAAATTTAAAGAAAATAAATCCAAATTCCGTCCACTTTACATTACAGCACAAAGCACGAAAGATTGCGGGTTCTAATTTTTCAGAGCTCAAAAAATTATTCTCGAAACAAAATCAACATCTTGTTTCCATAGAATCTTGCTCGAAACAGATCCGGTAGCGATGGCACATGAAGGTTTTTTTTTTTTTTTCCTTTCATAAAAAAACACTAAAACAAATCTGCAAATAATCAAAATCACCTCTTGTATACGCGAGCTGCTGCTAGTATCCAATTATAGCTTTCCTTTTAGGTAAGACATCATTCAAGCTCCTATCCTTGGCAATCAAAACAACAAACAAAGACCCCATCAGGAACGAAAATATCATCGAGCAACAAATAAAACAGGTTTGGATCTGCAAACCCTAAAAGGAAAGGGAGCTATTCTTTCTAAATCGAGAAGGTAGAACAAAGCATAGAACAAACCACGAAACCGATCACACAAAATGGCTAAAAATTTCAGTGATTTACTCTTCTGGAAATGAAGGCCCCTTACCGGCGAGGTCCGCGAGGAGCTTCATGTAACTAAGATAAAAAAAGGTAGAGTCGATCGTAAGAGTTATCTCTCCAAAGCCACCAACAGGGCAGAATATCCAGAACACCAAAAACAGAGACCAAATGACTCCTCAGAGTCCTTGCCAACCGAAAAAAATCCAAGTGAGGAGAAAACAAGGAAAACACAAACCAGAATTAACAGATCTGCACAAACTGAACTCGCAATTTGTCGAAATTTGGAGAAACTTAGTATAACAAAATCACCTGTCATTTGCCTTCTTCATTGCCGTCCTTTTCGTCGTCGTTATCGTTATCGTCATCGTCATCATCGCCATCGTCGCCGCCTGCGTCGTCGTCATCGTCCTGGCCACCTTCATCGTCCCCTCTCTCTCTCCCTCTCTCTCTCTCTCAAATGTCCTTCAGTAATTGTTTCTCTGTGTAAAATGTCAAAACTAAGGGGAGTAATAAAGTGGTAGGTGGGAGAAAGCGGTGGAGAACGCGCCACGCGGACAGAAGGGTAATGCCGAAGAAGGGAAGAACTGGTCTAGAAGCATCTTCATGGGCAATCCGTGAAATGACGGAATTACCCCCATGCCCTGGGCAATTCGTAAAATGCCCGAAATTAAAGGGCAAATCGGTCCGAAATTGAAAGTTGTCCCTCCCAAACCAGTTCTTTTTATTTAGGAGAGAGATATGATAATTTTAACTCCATTTCATCAGTTTTAAAGGTTCAAAATAAAATGGAGTCTGATACTAGGAAGCACGTGCATGGTATGTAGGGCTGCTAAACGAACCAAATAGCTCGAGCTCGACTTTTGGCTTGTTCAAACCCATTCATATATATATATATATATATATATATATATATAGCTCAATCACATTTTTTTGTTTGTTTATGAATTCAAGCCAAGCTTGAGCACATGAGTGTTTGGCTCGATAGGCTTATGAACAAAGCGATCATTCCATAAATATTACAAATATAGGGGTAGATTAATAAATCTCCCAAAATATGATATCAGAGTCAGCCTTTCATATATATATTTTCACGAGTTACAGTACCATTGCATCTAGATACGAAACCTCTTATGTGAGATATAAAATTTTGCTACTTAATGAGCCTGCTTGAGCGCCTTAAGCCCAAGCTTGAAAGCTCGGAACTTCACGAGCCTAAGCTCAGGCTTGAAAGCTCGAGATTGATTTGCATGTTGTACCAACCAAGCCAAGCTTATCACAAACACAAAACTTTTAAATGTGAGCCAAGTATAGGGGTGGAATCGGGCTTAAGCCCCAAAAAAAGAATCTTTCTTTCATAGCTCATAGTGGACCGTTGACACAGCGAGTTCTCCCTTTATGGCATCTGGGCGTTCAGGAGCGTCTTCTTTCTTTCGGTATAGATATGGGTGACCCTTCTTTTCTCTTACAGGGATTGACTCCCAAAACACGATATGGCGGGCTTGAACAATTATTCTCAAAAGATTCTCAAGCTCGCTCAAACACATAATAAGGAGTCGAGCCAAGCCTGAGCAAAACTATGCTTGGCTTGTTTGGCTCGATTAGCACCCCTAATGGTATAGATATGGGCACGGGTCTGCGGATACAAAAAAGCTTGAAAGAGTGTCAGTAGAACTGGTATATGTCCATAAAAAGTGCATCTGAAGGAGTGCAAGCCGCAAGGTAACAATTAGAAAAGAAAATGAAAGAATTACATACATAAAATGATTAATAATGGTTAAAGGAAAAAAGTTATTAGCTAAAGGGCTTAGTGGATTAAGGATCTAACTGACGATTTACACCTTAGTGCCAAACCAGAGTCTAATGTCATTGGATTAAATAACCTACTGACCAAGATTTAATATTAGAAGCATGATTAGCACAGAAAAAAGCTCACAAAGCTAACTTCATCTTTGTACGAAAGAAAATATTACTGCAGCAGGGTACGGCTACCTACACACTTGGTACCTCTGGGGTACAACAATAAGTTAGAGAACGTATTTGGCTATGCGAAACGCTTACCCAGTACGTACACGGAAGTACCCATGCTAAATAGGTCGCAGACAGGGCCAGAGGGTCCCCCCGTCCCTCAACTTCTCTCTGTTCAGCTCACTCCTATGGAGAATCCAATCTTTTTGGGTTTTCCCCCAAAAGAAAACATCTTGCAGGCACAAGTTTTGTGTGCCTATGTGGTTCCCTTGTACATCACGGGCTTAAATTTAACATCCGGGCTCCACATATAGACCCCAAGCTTGTATTTGCTGAGTTGGGTGAATTTTGCAATTTTGTCAACTTTTGTTTATAAATCATCTCTATAATTCTACAACTGTTGACCAGTTTACTATTTAGTATGGTCCATAGAATTAAAGGCGTTAAATGAGTCTTGTGAGGCCAATGTGGCAAAGATTAGTCAATTGAGCCAATGAAGTAATGAGTCTTTGTCCCACTCATTTGCAAATAAAACATTGATTCCTCTCTTCTTTCATACAAGGATACACATGCTCTATAAAACAGTGTTACTGTAACTTGTAAGCTAAGCACTGTGGTAGGCACCATGGACTCTCATGCATTTGACTGGGGTTCAAACCTCACTAACTACAACTAATAGTTCTGACTTTTGCCGAGCAAAAAAAAAAACTTGTAAGCTAAGCAGATATCTAGATTATTTTTCAATTATTGTATGTTCTTTTGCAGGAGATACTCAGTTTCAAGCGAAAGGACTAGCCATGGCACAAGCCCACCAGGTCACCTTCTAGGGCACTGAGTTTTGGGGCCCGAAATAGGACCCCCAATTCGGTAGATTTAGTAAATATTAGTTACTCAAATTTATGACAGATTGCTAAACATAGCTCAGTATTATAATGAGGCCCATGCTTAGCACCTTGATTCTCTTTAGTCTTGGTTTTGAACCTTCTTGTCTCCCCCTTTTTTTGGAACAGAATCTTCAATCTTGTATTAAGAAACAGCCCAAAGAGAGAGGGGGGCAACCCTCTTACAAAATAACCAGGCCACTTAAGGCCAAACAACCAAAACAAAATAAGACTATTTGAAGTCAAAACAGCAAAAAAGAAAGACACAGCTCCATGACCAACTAAACTAAGCACAACTAGCCTTAGCAAAAATAGCAGGATTGAGCCCCAAAGCCACACAGCAGTCTTGGTTCTCAGCAGATACAGGCACATTCCTCCATGAACTCACCCCACCCTTGATCTCATCCCAAATACATTTCACCAGAGCAGAGTGGTCCATACCATGTTATCTAAACATACGGCTATTTCTCTCTTTCCAAACTGCATAAACAGTGGCAGCAATGCAGAGTTTGTAGACATAAAACTTCAATAATTTCCCCTTACAATGCTGACTGCCCCATTGAATCTCAGATGCAAGGTCCCAAGAAGGCAAGCCTAGGCCTCAAAATGACTTTATCTTTTTACACACCTGGGAAACATACACACAGTCAAAGAACAGATGGTGATGCGTTTCCACACCACAAGAACATAGAACACAACTTCTATCATTAATTATTCCCCAATTAGGCAAGCGATCTTTAGTGGATAATCTGCCCAAGACAGCAATCCACAACATAAAAGACCGCCTAGGAACTTGATGCTTATGCCAAACCATCTTGTACCAAGATACCTCTGGAGCCTTTGTCCTTAACACTTCCCAAGCAGGCTTAGCTCTATATGAACCATTGGGAGTAAGAGTCCATATAACTCTATCAGCCCTTTCAACATGAGGAATCAAACTAGGATCAGTACCAGCACGAATAGCAGCCATAACACCATTCCTTTCTCTAGGCCATTTCCATCCTCCATTGTGAATGATGGAGCAAACTCTGGCACTAAGGGATCTGCCCAAATTGTAAACTACATTATCTTATCTCCAAGCATCTGAAACAAAGGCCCTAAAGTATGCCAATTGTCCAGCCACAGAAAAGTGGATTGACCATCACCAATAACAGACTTGATAAACTTGATCCCATCCTCTCTGGGACCAAAAATTTTCCTTAAAGTCCATGAAGAGTCAGCTGGCAGCTTCGTGGACCATAAACAATGTTCCTTTATTACATAGGAATGAATCCATTTGACCCAAAGAATATCCTCATTTTTTCTCAATGCCCATAAATGTCTCATCATTGAGGCTCTGTTCCATTCCTTAAGCCTTCTAAAACCTAATCCACCCTCCTTTTTAGGCACACACACGCTGAGCTCCAAGACGCTTTAACCCCAGTAGTCGTAAGATCAACCCCTTTCCACAAGAAAGCATTTAAAATACCTTCAATTTCCTTTTGCAGTTTATGAGGGTGAATAAAATTGAAGACCAGTAAACTTTAAAAAGCACAGAGCCAATCAATTGTCTCTGCCTCCATAGGAAAACACCTTGTTAGACCAGAACTGCACTCTCTTCAACATTCTTGTCTCCCCTTGTTTAGGTAGTAGTGGTACTTGACATTAAAAGCAAATCTTTCTGATTTCTAGTACAGGAGTTTCGAACTGGAAATCCCAAAAAACCAGTGTGTGCACAATGCCAATACACCAAGGCACTAACTTCATCACCAATTGGCATAAACAATCATATATCAAATCCTGAAGTTCCTCCTCATAGTACAACTTTATAATTTTTGCGTGGTGGTTCTTTTTTACAAAAATAAACTGTTAGAAATCCTTAATCCAACGAAGGACCTAAATTACTGAATAAAAATACTTCCAAATGATGTTTTAATGAATCACTTGACTATTAATATCCACTACTAAACTGATTCAATTTAAATTGAAGCTAGAAAACATATTATCGTGGAACATTGTAGTAATGGTTTTTAAAACTATATCACTATATTGTATTCATATT